>OOIL02001679.1:1593295-1656812 GCA_900332095.2 Cuscuta campestris
TCCACTTTTGACTTTTGGAACTGTTCATCTAAGCACTTTGACTCATCAAATTCTCTCAATGTGTAAGCCTAAATATAGTCATGTGTGATCTTGTTTGATTTGTCTTAACATATAGATTATTAATATATAATTTTTATAATTTTTTAATATACAAATTACAAGATAAAATGGATTAAAGAAGTGCATTGGATGGTGTGCAAAAATGAAAGTGGACAAATATAGTAGGACGGAGGGAGTAAAATGATTTAAAAATAATTTCAGTCAAACATCGTAAACCGAAACAGGCGTTATAAAATGGGACGGGGAGAGTATTTTATAATCTAAATCGCTGATCGAAGGAGTGTTGCCGTAGAGGTGGTTGACCAACCGGCCCAATTCCACATTCATATCCCAAAACCCCCGATTAGGCAAAGTGTCTGAAAACCTAGAATTTCTCAGCTCAAATTCACAAACTTTACCTCCATTTCTGCGCTTCTATCCACAGATATATACATCTCCGGCGCATATTTGGAGGGAATCGGTTTTGAATACCAGTGAATATAGTCAGAGTTGGATAATATGGAGCAGGAGGGAGATGTTTACACAGGGAAAATAGCGGAAGCAGAGGATATGGATGCAGATGTGGAAATGTCTGTCGCCCCGATCTCAGGAGAACATAACGCTAAAGTTGTTTGGCTTACTCCCTCTTCCTGTTGATCTTTTCGTTCGCAGAATTGCCAATGTTTGGGTCTAATGTTTTTTTTTGCTGTGGCGTTGAACAGGATTTGGAGAACATGAAGAAACGGTTGAAGGAGATTGAGGAGGAATCAGGTGCCCTGCGCGAAATGCAAGCTAAAGTGGAGAAAGAAATGAGTGGCGCTCAAGGTATAGCTCATTTCAACCCAAAGTGGAAATCATAGAATATATTGACAATATGTAGGTTCAGATAGACTATTTTCTGTTTGTAACCATTTGTTAGTTTCTTGGTTTAAAATAGGAATAATGCTTCTTTGTGTGAGATGACTTGATTAATTATTGAATTTAACTTTATGAGAAGTGCGGCTGCTTGGATTGTTTGAATGTCTTGGTCTGAGATTCTGAATTTTTCTTATATTTCTAATTTCATTGTGGCTCGGAAGTTAAATATGGTCATTTTGGTTAGTAATTGAAGGGCTTATTTTTTTCCTTAATTCTAGTGAAGCTAGGGTACTTGGAGTGTGGAGTGTGTATACTTGGAGTTAAAAGTTGAAATAATAAGTAAGGCCTAAATTGCTCAAATGGAACAAGTACTAGTTTCTTACCATCAGGGAATAAAAACAATAATGCACTTGCTGAAGCAAAGTTTGTTAAAGGTCTTTGTACACCTTTTATCACTATGGAGTAGTTATAACTCTCACATTTCATTCTTAAATTCTATTCATGATTATAAACTGTGCTAGAGGTCATTTTGAGAAACATAATTACACTCTAAGCCCTTGTTAGATTGAGGGGTTTCCGAGGGGATGGAAAGGAGAGGACATTTAGTTATTTTATTAATTTGTTCATACATATAAGTGGTTGAAAGGAAAGTGACAATGAAAATCATATTAAATTACGTTATTTAAGTAGACATAGAGTGATTTTCTAGTCAAAGACTAACAATTAGAGTTAAATTAGTAAAACAGAAATTAATACTCACCTCTCCTCCAAAGCCCCCGGCCAAATAATTACATAAATAATGGTGGTTGAGTGAGTGCTTCCATGTAATTTGGAGTTATCAAGTGAAGCGCTATAGAATAGCATAGGTTATAAACCCTTGATAAGAATGCTAAGCACAATTTGTAAATTTTCATTTCCTTGTTCATTTTGCCTTACTTCACCTTATCAAGTTTGGGTTATTTGTAACATTTTTATTTTTTTCACACAAACGTACACCTTTGAAGATTCAGCTTCTGCTTCTGCAAGTCAGGCTGAAAAGGAGGAGGTGGACTCCCGGTCAATCTATGTTGGTAATGTGAGGCCTAAAACCTTCTTAAACTTATTAAGTATAATCTTTCCCCGTGAGTGATGTGTAAGCATACCATAAGTCATTATATCATTTCTTTTGCTAGCAACAAACCATGTTACAATTTCAATAAAACTACCCCGGAGTATGTCTTATTAGTCGGCGACTAGTCGTGGCCTAGGCGACGACTTGACAACAATGATCCAAACAAACCCTTAAGGTTGTGGTAGGTTTTGTTTCAATTCACACAAGCTGATACTTCCTCCGTCCCCCTGTATTTGTCCACTTTCATTTTTACACACCATCCAATGCACTTCTTTAATCCATTTTATCTTGTAATTTGTATATTAAAAAATTATAAAAATTATATTTTAATAATCTATATGTTAAGACAAATCAAACAAGATCACACATGACTATATTTAGGCTTACACATTGAGAGAATTTGATGAGTCAAAGTGTTTAGATGAACAGTTCCAAAAGTCAAATGTGGACAAATACAGGGGGACGGAGGGAGTATTAGCTAGATAAGATGCTAACATATCATGGCAATCAAAAACAAGTTGTGTAGTATGATGTTAATTTTTCTCATCCAAGCTTTTGAATTTCAGGTTGATTATGCATGCACCCCAGAGGAAGTGCAGCAGCATTTTCAGTCTTGTGGCACAGTGAACCGTGTGACTATCTTAACAGATAAGTTTGGTCAACCTAAAGGATATGCATATGTAGAATTTGTGGAAGCCGAAGCCATTCAAAATGCATTGCTGCTTAATGAGTCAGAGCTACATGGTCGCCAATTGAAGGTCTTTAAAGTTATCCTCCCCTAGGATAGCAGTTATTGTTTTTTGACTTTTTGCATGTGCTAACGGTTTGTGTCGGCAGGTGTCCGCCAAGCGAACCAATGTTCCCGGCATGAAGCAGTTCCGAGGTAGAAGTGTCAATCCTTATCTAGGGTTCCGACCCCGCAGGGCATTTGTACCTGGTGCTGCAGCCTTCCCCCCATTTGCTTTTGGGTTAGTATCCCATTTGTGATCTGCTTTGTATTCATCATGTAGGTTTTTTTTAAGTTGATTGACCTAAAAAGCAATCAACTGTGTTTTTCTCCTTCCGTGTGGCCGTGCCATGTTATAACTTATAAGTCTTTGAGCATGTCGTTCTAGTTTTGTCTCATTCTCCTATTCCTCCATTTTTTGGTACTCTGATACTCCCTCCACACAAAATTCCACCTCAACCCAACCCAAAAAAGGCTCATGTTTGGTCAAGGTTCAACTTACACATCTTGGTGTTTTCATAATGTTTATTTCAGGCTACCTAAATTGATCATACTAATTTTGTTTCTAACTGTTGAAAAAAATATGAAAACCGGTATCATTTTTTGGGACAATTTTTTTTGGGGGGGGGGGGGGTACTTCTGAAACAAGACTTTTTTTTTAAGGACAGAGGAAGTATAACCTTGCTCTAGTGTGGACATTTGTATAAATACAAGTCGTGAATCTTCGGTTATTTTCTAATTGGGATGATTTTCAGGGTGGGGGATGGATGGCTTGGGCTGGTCTTATTTGACACTTTGTTCTCTTTGATTGCCCAAGAAATTCTTAATGTGATGTTATTCATTGCTCCTGTTTTATCATGTTTGTGAGGCCACGTGTTCTGTTTTCTTTACATATTTTTGCAAAGTTTTTAGATGTCAGTTTTCTCCCTCCCTGTATTGCAATAAAGAATGCCTTTTCCCAACTTGTTTCATTTGAAAGCGTTAAGGGTGTGTTTGGATCTAGGAAAATGTGAGGGGAAATAGAACGAATGGCAACAGAAGTTTTTTTTACTGCTTGCCTTTACCCTCAATAATGATAAGTGAATTCTCTATTTATACTGTATTTAGACTTCTTAGTGTTTATACAATAGAAATTAATAATCAAATTGGATTTAAACATATAAGGGCTAGGCAGCCTAGTGCATAATGCATCCCCACCGTGCACGGTCCAGAAAAGGCCCCACTACAAAGGCGTTAATGTAGGAAAACCTTACCTTGCAGTTTTTTCTGCAAGAGTGCTTCCACGAATATGAAACCATGACCCCCAGGTCACAATGGCAACACCTCAACTGGTGTCCCTAGGCTCTCCTTATTCAGTTTGGACAGATCTTTTGATTGCCCTCCCCCCACCCCCCAAAAAATCCTTTTTCTCTCTCAATTCTCCCTATTTTATTCCCCTAATATTTTTAGGTTCCATAGTTTTTGCATGGTTACACAGAATTGTGTAGGAAATTAAGATAACATTTATTTTCTTATGCAGGAGGGTGCCAAGGTTCAGGCGTGGCCCGATCCGCTACAGGCCATACTAATTGACTTCACGGTCCAACACGTTAAGGTCTGGGAGCCCCACACATTCACTCTATTTCACATACCAGTACACATGAAACTATGATCCACTCTCTTTCACTCTGCCTTATCCTCAGTTTATTTGTCTCCCCTTCTTTGAGTTGATGCTGAGAGTGCTATTTCTGATAGCTTGTGTTACACACAATGTAATCTTGATTTGCAGTTCCTTAAAAAGTGTGTTAGATTCTTGATGAATGGCTATATAAATGTTTGCATTTGTAATGTGCAATAGGCTGCATTGCTCTAGACAAATTGATGTTCTTGACTCAACAAATATCAATCAAATTGGCCTTCCAACAAATTTTACTCCATATTAGATAAATCTATAGTCACACCCACTTTGACGCGACTCTGGCATTATATGTTTCATAGACATGCATGGATAATGATTGTTTATGCAATCCTGATCCTGATAATGGTTGTATGTATGCTTGTGAAACACATGGTTTCAAAGTTGGTGTGACTATGATCGTGTGAAAAAACTAGAGGTGCGCAACACATGACACCATTGTCTCATAGACACAGAAAGTGGGAAATTGTTTGTTATGTAGTGTGCTCCCCTAACATGTTCAATGACTTTATGTGTGATTGGTTTTGAAACGGGTCCCTCAACATACAAATAGTTTCTCACAACGAGAGTGCACAATTGGCCGGTTAGGTTGGGTTTGAGAGAGTTCGGATATAAGTTCAAAATTGCATGTTCTTTATTCAATGTCATCATAATCGAATTGATTCAACGAGTATGGTTCTATAATGTTGTATAGTGCAACTATCATGTCATTTTCATTTTAATATGAGCATGTGATGAATAGAGCACATGTGATGAAGATGTTTTAGATTGACCAAGTGAGCATACCTATATTATATACTCACACATCAATAGAGCTAACAAATTGATTAAGTTTGGATTTAAAACTATACGTTCCTGATTCAATATCCTCAGATTGGGATCGATTGAGCGAGTTATGAAATTTATTTGGATTAAGTTATTTGTACACCAAAATTTGTATCATATTTTGAACTCCAAAGGCATTTAATGACATTTTGTGCTAGTGTGACGTGTTACTTTGATAAAAAATGTCAGTACAATTTCTTTTAAATTGAACCAACATTTTGTGTTAGTATAAATCATTAAAATATCGATATATTTCTTTGGAATACAATTTGGGGTAGACATTGGTATAGCCTTAGCTTGAATTAATTTTTAGAATAGTATTCCATATGCCCCCCTCGTGTCAATCCCATAAACAAAGATGTCAACTTTTTCCAAATAAAAAAGTTAGTGGAGTTACAAGACGCCGCATACATTCCCATTTCCCACCCATAATCAGCCGACGAATAAAGAAGACCAAGCACCCCCAATCCACCATCTCACAGTCACAGACGCGTCACCCCTGACTTATTTCAAATCTCATTCATAATTTATTTATACTCCGTATTAGCAATCCCAATTACAGTACTTCCTATAAATATCAATATACCGGAGTGGAGTTTCTCATATATCACAAAAATCATTCATTGTTCATTTCACCCATTTCTCCGGGTTGGTAGTTATTATTACTGAATTCGATTCGATCTGCATTGATTCTCCGGCCGGCCATGAACGCGCTCGCAGCCACCACCCGTAACTTCCGGCAGGCGGCCCGCATTCTTGGGCTCGATTCCAAAATCGAGAAAAGTCTCCTCATCCCCTTCCGAGAGATCAAGGTTGGCCATTATTCACGGTTCTACCCCTTTCTCATATCACCAGATTGTTGTTGTTATTATAACTGCTATGTGCAGAGTAGCATTAGAAGAAATTGAATGATTTTATTGTGTTCGCGGCGAGGAAATTCAGCTCAAAATTGAATGTTGTATGATTCGAATTTGATTTTGCTAATTTATTTGCTGGCGGCCTTATTGGAAGATGGATGGTTGGTGTTTGATGATCAGGTGGAGTGCACGATTCCGAAGGACGACGGGACGCTGGTGTCCTACGTTGGGTTTCGGGTGCAGCATGATAATGCCCGCGGCCCCATGAAAGGAGGAATCAGATACCATCCTGAGGTATTTGTCAATTAGGGACACTACTGACTCTATTCTTCTTGATTCCATTAGTATTTGATACTCTGTGTTTTTTAATGTTGGTAGCTCCTCCTTTTCTTTTGATGGATTCAAGCTAGTGTTAGGTCCGGATTCGACTGATTTCTACTTCTTGTTTCACCAGTATAATGTATACTCCCTCCGTTCCTCAAAAAGCTTCTTTATTTCACTTTCAACGGTTTCAGGAAAGTGTTGAAAAGTAAAATTTTTATAGTTTAGACTTTGTTTAGTGCAGACAAGTGATGTTTCTTTTGGGACAAATGAAAAGGAAAAAAGTGGAGTTTTTTTTTTGCAGGACGAAGGGAGGGTGTGTGTGTGTGATATATATATATATATACATATATGAAGATATATGATGTGATTTTGTATTGCTTTTTGAAGTATGGGCTGGTTCTTTTGTCACTCACCTTAAGTGTCATATTATGACACCGGCCATTTGAGGGACTACGGTGCTCCGTTCGGTCCTAAAGTGGGTCCTACCTCCTAACCTCACAAATACCCTGCCGTGCTCTGTACTCCCCAAGCCCTTGGAAAATGCCAAAATGCTACACTACCTGGGGACTCAGGCTGGGGTTTGTGGGGGTAGGACCTACATCGGGGCCAACAGAGCACAATAGTGCTTGGGTGTCAAAAGAAACGCAGGGATGAAGCATATATATCGATTAAATGTTTTGGTAGTAATAAATAGTGAATGATATTGTGAGGGTATGTATGTGTGAACTAGGTTGACCCGGATGAGGTAAACGCTCTTGCACAACTGATGACTTGGAAGAGTGCCGTGGCAGATATTCCATATGGCGGGGCCAAAGGTGGGATTGGGTGTAACCCAAAGGATTTGAGTAAGAGCGAGTTGGAGCGCCTCACGCGAGTCTTCACACAGAGGATTCATGATCTGATTGGTGTCAACACCGATGTGCCTGCTCCTGATATGGGCACTAATGCACAGGTCATCCTCAGTCTTTCTGTACAGTAATGATATTAATAAGTTTTAGGAGTTAAATTAATCAGGACAATAAACATATAATATTGATTGTTGTGATGTATTTGCAGACTATGGCTTGGATTTTGGATGAGTATTCAAAGTTTCATGGGCACTCACCTGCTATTGTTACCGGAAAACCCATTGTAAGTTACTTCATTTGGTTGCACTAATGCTGTGTTTGGAGCTCAGATAGTAGTGAAAAGAACAAAATGCACCAGGAATTTTTTTTTCTTTTCAAAAATGAGTTTGAAAAGTTATCCAAGATTAATTTATTTACTTTGAAGTGTATTTTTTTTTTCAATTTTGCCTCACCTTTTCTTTCCCTCCAGAATTCTTATAGATTTCCCCCCACATTTTCTTCCCAAGACATGTTTTGAGTTTTTTGTCCCATTATACTTATTGTACTATTTTAGCAACATTCCGAGAAACACTTGTTTTATAAGGTTGACACAAAATATAATTGTCTAATTATTTTAATATGATGTTAGGATCTCGGGGGCTCCTTGGGGCGAGAGGCTGCAACTGGGCGTGGTGTGGTTTTTGCCACAGAAGCTTTACTCTCTGAGTATGGAAAACCAATTAAGGACTTGACCTTTGCTATTCAGGTTAGCTTTTTACAAACTAAGGTTCTGTTTGGTTAAAAAACAGTATTCAGACAAGTCATTTCAGCCAGATAACTTCTACCAAACAGACTCTCTTAAAAACTCTTGGCATTTCATCATAATATCATGTTTTCTGTTAATGAAGGGATTTGGAAATGTGGGATCTTGGGCAGCAAGGCTTATACACGAGAGAGGTGGTAGGGTTGTTGCAGTTAGTGACATAACTGGAGCGGTCAAGAACCCTAATGGGATTGATATACCTGCTCTGATCAAGCATAAAGAGACAACAGGAATGCTAACTGATTTCAGTGGTGGGGATGCCATGGACTCAAATGAGTTGCTCACACACGAATGCGATGTTCTTATACCTTGCGCTCTTGGTGGTGTTCTTAACAGGTTCAGACACTAATTATGCCTCTAAACCATATATCATCACATGTATTCTTTTGATTAGATGATCTAATATATGGAGTATTAGCTACATTAGTTCTAAACTTTTCTCTGGTAGGGGTAAGGTTTGCATACCGGTGTTGTCTTGTTTGGTAGTTTGGTTTGTTCTAAACATTTTCTTTTTGAATTATCGGTGAAGAGAAAATGCAGGAAATGTGAAGGCAAAGTATATTATAGAAGCTGCTAACCATCCTACTGATCCAGAAGCTGATGAGGTGCCTTTCTTTTTTTCTTCCAAAGGTCACACTTTTATCAACTGGCAGATTTTGAAAACCCAAATGTTGTTTCTATGGGTGCAGATTTTGTCTAATAAAGGAATAGTTATACTACCAGACATATATGCAAATTCTGGAGGTGTGACTGTGAGTTACTTCGAGTGGGTTCAGGTAATGCGCATTAAACCTAGCTTTAACCAAATCATTTACCTTTCTAGCTTTACCACACTGAAATGTGACCTTTCTTGCTATGGAATAATCCTCCAAGGATTTGTGTTTGTGCGCAGAATATTCAAGGGTTTATGTGGGACGAGGAGAAGGTGAATCGGGAGCTAAAGAAATACATGTCGAGGGCGTTCCAGAACATAAAGGGCATGTGCCAGTCCCATAACTGCAATCTTCGGATGGGTGCATTCACTCTCGGAGTTAATCGTGTTGCGCGCGCCAGTGTCTTGAGAGGCTGGGAAGCATAACTCCTTTCCCTTTGTTATTCTTCTTCTCATTGTTCTTAAAAAACTTAACCGATACATAAGTATACCTTTTCATGGCTGAAACATGCTGTGGAAGGATATTTTCTCTTCTTTTCATTGATCTTGGAATTCCACTGATGAATTGGAGACTTGGATTGTACCACACAGATAAACATTTGACAGTCATTCACAAAAGTTATATACAACATGAAGATTACCTGTTCCAATTGTTGTAGTTCACTCTTTTTTGGATTTCTGTTCAAGTGGTGTGCATCTAGTAGTGTTTTTATGGAATGTTGGTGATAGTTATGCAATCATGAAGTATTCATGTAAAATCTCAATTTTTGGGGAGTTTTGGAATGAATTTTTCATTAGAGTTCATTTTTAGTAAATAAATTTAAGGGTTACCATCATCTTTGTAGAAGAGGAGAAAATGCCCAAAAGCAACAATGAACCAGTAACCTCATTTTAAGGCGGGCGAAAAATGAAAAACAAAGCTTTTTTTTCTTTTAAATAGGAAGGGAGTATATAGATTTTGCACGTCAAACTAAGCTTAGAAGCTAGATACAATAAAGAGACCAAAGGAATTCCTTCAGCGGGAGAATTTTATAGTTGGATCCAATTGTACACAATCTATCTTAAAATAGAAATTAATTAAATCAGAATATCCGATGTTCTTCGTAACTGTAGCACAGTTATTCTCCTTGAAATTTGCAGATCTCATGACTTTTATTTCCAATCTTACACAAAATGCCACTAAATCGGCTTGTGAAAATGGGCATCTGTGGTGAGCTCCCAATAACATACCTTTTCATCTCTTTGTCTACCACTCTTTTAAGTGTGTCGCTGATGTTACCCAATGACCAAGCTATGGATATATGTGGGCGCGGATCCTGCGATCAATACACCCACAATCACGTGATGGGAAAATCATTCACCGAGACTATGAATGCTCGAATAATTGGTAGAAGAAGTATCACTAATGTAATCTAACCTTGTAGAATTCTGGAAGATTGTGAAGCCTATAAACCTCATTAGCAGCTTGAATCTGTTTTGTTATCTGAGAACAAGAGAATCAAAATAAGCACGTTGGCAGCACAAGTAGCAATCGTCTTCATCTTTTTTTGCTTAACTGCAAGATGCTCTATAAAGCACTAACTTTTTTAACTTTATTGACCGAATTGGTTGGCAAAGAACAACAAACCCAGTAAATCTCATGCAGTGAGGTCTAAAGGGTGTGTGTACGCAGAGTCGCAGATCTTACCCCTACTTAGAAAGTTCAAAGTAGAGAGGCTATTTCCAAGATACAACAAATTGGTAGGCAATTTAAGGAAAAAGTAGTTCAGAATATATTTTGGCTGAAATGTGTGAAATGAAGATACCGTTTTCTTTTTAGTAGTTTAAAGTTTAGAGTCCTCAAACATTGTATTCTGGATGCGATTTTTTTTACCCACTTTAAAAAAATTGAACATGTTTTTGTATAAATCCATCCAAATCAATAACTCTAACCATCTATTCTATGGAAATAATAATAATAATAATAATAATAATAATACCACATAATAATTTTAACCCTTTCGGTCCTAATTTATTTCAGCAAAGTCAAGGCATTATGCAATTTCAATCAAACTTTATCCTTCCAAAAAATGCTCAAAGTTTCCTCTTTTTTATGAAATGAATCCTCAAGATCTAACAGGATAAACAAATTATCATTGATTTGTATAGTCAAAACACTGTGAGATAAACTCAATAGCAGTGCAATGGTAAAAACTGCAGGGATAGAAACTTTGGGATGAATTTCAAATACAAAACTATAAACGTATAAAAGTTAAATGAGACAAAAAAGAACATAAAATGATATTTCAGGATTCAAATGGAATTAATTAAGAGTAATAATAAGGGCAAGTAGGAGTCAGGAACTGGTCCAGGTAATGGGGGCAAGTTTTCCAAAATAACCAACCCTACACAATATTATCAAAAGGTTACTTTGTTTTTAGAAAGGGTATAGTGGCACTTTCACCCCTATTACCTAAACTAATTCCTGACCCTTTACATGCACCTATCAATATTTTCAGATAAAGATATAACAAATCCAACCCGGTTATATCATGCTGTCCATCATACCTCAAATAGGCCTCCTGTGATGACTTCCAATGAGAGAAACGTGCGAGATTGATCATCATTCACAAAGACCTCCCATTTGTTAAAATTTATCCAATACCTGTTTTCATTTTTCAAAAAAGGTTAGAGATTAGGACTAAAAGATTATCGATCCCAAGGCCAAGGTGCATATATACAGAGATATGCAACACAAAAGCCACTGCATTACCTCTTCTGAAACTGCAGCCTCTGGCGAAGCATGGAGACGACTGAATTGATCTGGTGAACTCGAATGGGAACAGTCCTTCCCAAACTTATATGAAACTCCCTACCTAAGGCAACTTGCTCAAGCTTACCCTTGTCTCTCACCAAATTACTCAATGGTACATCAACATCAACAACATTAAGATCAGGGAAAAGAGCCGTAACCCTCTCCAAAAACTGGGCCAATTCCTTCCTTGGTGCAGATGGTATAAGAACTATAACAAACAAAAGAACAAAACAGTAATACTCCCTATAAACCAAGAATTGTCTCTGGTTCCCTATGACAACTAAACTGCATAAAAATCTATTTTTTATGTATTCCAAATACAAAACAAAATACTCCACTACCTTAATCATTTTACCTACGCACGGTTGAAAATATTGCATAAAGATTATCACGGGAATGCTGAGTAGGACTTTTGAAAGGCGACCAAGCTTACCTGGAATGTAAACATGAAGAGCGTAATTGCCATCTACATGAGGAAAGCTTCTGACTCGATTGACTTGACAGCTTTTCAAGTAATCCAACGAACCTTCACAGACCAAAGACCGAACACTTGGTGGGCATAACTAGGCAGCCATTGAATAACGCAAATTACAACATCCCAAACGTATAATCACAAGGTTCTGCAAGCTAATCATGGAAAATTACCCAGTGAAGTGGGCGAGTCGAGTAGAGAGATGGGAGGCGGCGGGAGAGGCGTGAATGTCTCGGCGGCCAAGGAAGTGGAGGGCAGAGGAAGAGTGCGATCGGAGTCCGAGTCGGAATCAGAAGAAACGTCGCCGTATGATGCTATCAATGCATCCATATTCACGCCTTTTAGGGTTTTGAATCTCTGTGTTCCTCAATCGCCGGGAAAATCCATTCGAGCTTTGAAGCTCTTCCCCACCACTTTGAGAATGGCTCTTCGCCTCCACTTTGAAAAATTTTTATTTAGAAAAAATTAAAAGTACATTCAAATAAAGAAAAATACCGGAGTAAAAAATAGAAAAATAAATAATTAAAGAAATGCTTATAAAACTTAACTTAATTTATACTCCGCACTTCAAAATTTACAAACAAAAGAGAGTGAATGATACAAAAATACGATTTCAAATATTTGTTAATTTTTTTATATTCATCTAAAAAAATAAAATTCAAATAAATGATAATTAAAATAAAAAATTGTTTGTAATTCATCTACATTTGAACCAACTTTTCAAAATCAATTCATTATTTTGTTATGAAGAATTATAAAAACATTATTATTTTTATAACATATTTGTATGTATGTTTGGTTCAAGATTTTTCAGTATGAGAAATTACTTCGTACCGATCTCAAGTAATGGATCAACATTCAGATTGATTTGATACGGTTCCTTTATGGTACTCTATCGTTTCGGTAATCTCAATTTTTTCGAGAATTTTTGGGATCAATTTGGTACGTGATCACCCATAGTCTTTAAACTGGTTTTTAACACTCACCTTCCGCAAACCTCTAGCACAACCCGTATGTGCCTTTATCTATTCTAATTTTATTATCAAAATGTGTTGCCTTTTGTAACTGTAATTAGAGGACGTGTGACTGCATTGAGCTTGAATCACATTGAGAGTTATAAGGTAAGAACTATCATTTTCTCAAACAAAGCATCATTAGACTATTAATTTGGCTATCGTTATCAGGTTAAAGTTTAGGTGACATATCAAGTTGTCTACTTATTTTTAATATTTTTATCTAACGTTTGTTTTCAGTGCAAACAATCACACTTCTGATTCATTTACTTAAGGTAGTATTTGACAACTAGCATTTTGTTTCAATTCAAAAATTTGAAATCCTGAATATCAAATGACAAGGGGAGGTGCATGGATTTCAAATTAAGCTTTGTTATGAATGAAAAGAATTTGGAAACATGAAATTTGAGCCAAATCTGGATTTAAAATCTAAATTTATGTTCTCGAACATACCATAAATAAATTTACACACATTATTTATTGTGTACTAATAAAAAATGAAATTTTTGTTCATAATTTTACATATAAAAATAAAAGCATTAAAATTTAAGAAAATAAAAATTTAAATTATAAAAAAATGTAAAAGATAATAAAAGTAGCACTATATACCAATATTAAATAAAAAATTATTAAAAAATTACAATAGGATTAAAAATAAAAAAGATAAATTTAAAAAAATTATCAAAAATAAAAGATAAAAATAAAGTTTTTGTCCCACATTTTGCTTTAAAGGTTTTTCATTTTCACTTTGAATGTTTTTTTAACAATTTTTATTTTTATATATTATAAAAAATATTAAAATAATTTGAGATAAAATATAAAAAAATTCAAAAATTGTAATTTTACTTTAAGTAAATCAGGAGATTTAATATGAGTATTTAATGTATTTTTGTCATAAATTTAAATTCTCAATCATTCAATATCAATTTTCTAAATCAATTGATTGGGTTTCCGAATTGGGCTGGGTTTAAAATTTTGAATAGCCCAAAGGACGAAGAACCGGGAGGGAACCTCGACGACAAAACCGCTCCCTTCCTCCCTCCCACCGGCCCCGTTTTCCGGCAACCGGACACCGCAGAACTGGCATGTACAGACTATGGAGGGTATAGGAACGCATGCGAGCATAAGCGGCAATGAAAATGATTCGGCGGAGCACGGCCGGTTATCAGCCAAACAAAAGGCTAGAATTTCCGAAAACTTCAGAGCCGCCAAGGCGCTTCTCGCTCGCAAAAGGCCCCGAGATGCTTCCGATCATCAATTCCCTAGAAAGTGAGTAATTAATCGTGGTCTTCTGGTTGGTAGAAGATGAATGCAACAGTTAGTGGTTTGCTAATTGAGCTGAATGTGCGCGATGAAGTTGAAATCGCCAGTTTCTATTGCTAAGAAAATCTGAAAGTTATTTGGATGTGTTTGTTGAATGTTTTAATAATTTCATGAACCTTACATGGTAAAAATTTCATTTAGGGCTTTAAAATATGGGTTTTTAATTCCTGGAGATAATCAACATTGAATGCATTTATACTAAATAGATTAAAAAAATTATGATTCAATTCTTAATTTACCCGAATGCAACTCATTCTATATTCACTTAGTTTGCAATCAATGCGCCTACAATATATTTATTTTTCATTTGTTTTTTATACTTTCACATATGTGGTCTTTAGAGATGACATTGTCAGGGGAAGCGGACATCCTGTTCAGTTGGGTAGCATTAAAAGGATCCCACTTTCTGAGGTTTCAGTGAATACACCTCTACATACCTCAGAGAAGAAGCTTAGTTCGAAGTTGCTTGATGGAAGCAATGGACTGTGCAGTAATGGTACCCATGGATACAGTATTAAAGCAAGAAGGGAGGGTGGAGAACATCCAGCTTTGTCTAGAACTCCTGAGAATCAGAATAAGTCTTGGACCGGAAAGTGTTTTGATAATTCATTCTGCACGAATGCTCCCAATATCCATGAAAAAGCAGATGTTTTGCTGGAATCTGATGCTGGACTAGACTCATTTGTTACTCCAGTGAGGCAACCCTGCTTCTCTAATGTGAGTGGGTTGTACCCATCATTCAGTATTCTAGATGATGATCTGGATGAATCTATTTTGGAGGAAATTGATGCTTTGTGTGAGCAGAAGTTAACAGAAAATGCCAAAAGGGAGAAGCCGGGCACTGATCTGGAGGGAAGCCAACATGTTTCTAGAAGTACCGGGAAGGATACCTCAGGTGCAGAAGTCAATTCAGAGGAAAGCGTGATGGCTGAATGTTTTATGACTTCAACAGATAAAGCAATGACTGAGGCAAAAGATTCAGATCCTAGTGGAAGGGATAGCTTGAGTCCTGATGGCTCAGGTTCAATCTTTGAGCTTAAAGGTATTTTAACCTTAGAAAGTGGTCAAGAATGTAAAGAAGAACCAAAGAGTCCTGTAGCTACATATACTAGAAACATGCCTGAGGAATATGCAAAGTATATAAGAGCTCTAAATGACAAGCAGCGAGAAGCTGCTTGCACAGACATTTCAATCCCATTGATCATTGTTGCTGGACCAGGGAGTGGCAAGGTCTCTTCTTTTTCATGTTTTAAGTTTGAATTTCCTATATGTTTCTTAAGCATGACTTTCTTTATCTGGTTTTGGGTGCCAGACCTCTACAATGGTAGGACGCGTCTTGATGCTGCTACATAAAGTAAGTGTCGTACAATTGTGCAAACAATTGGTCTGTTGTTACTTGTAAATTGCAAGCGTTAACTTGTTCAAGAGTGTTTGCTCCGATTATGATATGACATCATAGTTTTGGATGTTCTACTTCTCTGTCATTCTTCAAATGTTATAGGGAATTGGTCCATCCAACATTCTGGCCATGACCTTTACTATAGCAGCAGCATCTGAAATGAGAGAGCGAATTGGGGCAGTTGCTGGGAACACAGCAGCAAAGGATCTAAAAATCAGCACATTTCATTCATTTTCTCTGCAACTCTGTCGTTTACATGCAGAGAAGTACGTACATGCTATATTTTCAAAATATAATGTATTCCTTTAAATTTGTATAGTTGGACATTCTACTATTTTCATTTCCACTAGGCTATTACCTTTTAGAAAGTGTGGACTTCACAAACTATCAGGAATGATAAGGCTGGGTACCTGTTAAAGAAAGCAAAATTAAGAAAATTATGTTATGTTTTTACTTCGACTAGTAGTCTATCATGGATGCACAGTAGTTGAACTTCAATGTTGTTGCAAAGAGATATGAACTAAAGTCTGCACTAAGATACGTTTGTGGACAGCCATGTCTGTCTTTCTGTTTTGAGTGTTCCATGCCGAATAGTTAAATGTTAAAAGATTGAAACTCCAAATAAAAAGTCAAACACTAATCTATTGGCTCTGTCTATTAGGTTGGGCCGCACAGCTGACTTTTTGGTATACGGCCAAGCGCAGCAGAGAAGGGCTGTCATTGAGGCAGTTCGTGTACTGGATGATGAGAGCAAAGGATGTAATAGTGAGTTTTGTAAGCTCATTGAAAGGCCTGACATGAAGTCTGCCCAACTATTTAAGGACAAGTCAAAGAAATGGTTGAAGTTTGTAGTACAGGTTTAGTTTTTTTCCTAATAAAGGTTTTATAATCTGCTGAAAGCAGCCTCTTGCAAAAAAAAAAGCAAGGTTAGGTTGCCAACATTACATGGTTTACACCCTTGTGGTGGGGGCCTTCCCTAGATCCGGCTGCATTTTTAAAAAAATTATACTCTACAGTACTTTGTCCCTTTATATTACGTAGTATAAAGCAATTTTAGCAATGAAAGTAGTACATGATAGCTTTCAACTTTTCCTTGCTCATTATGGACTTTATAAGCCTTAGTGAAATTGCAAAGGTCTACTCTGGAATGGTTTATTTTGACTAAATATAATATTTGAAGTGATGACATCTATCATCTTGACTCGTATTGTTTGAAGTCTTAAATTTCAAATTAATGCATCTCTACTTGTCTACAGAGTGACCTCAAAACCTTTGCTACTGCAGGCTAAAGCTGCTGGAAGGTCATCTGAATATTACTCTAAAATTGGTAACAATATGGGAGTAAGCCAAAATCATTAATTTTTTAGTTGTATTTCTAAAAGGTTTATGGTTTACCACACTAATCTTAAAGTTTGAACAGGCAGCAATTCTTGAAAAGTACAATGACATATTAAAATCCTGCAATGCTTTGGATTACCATGACTTGATCAGTTGTTCTGTCAAACTTCTGACTGACTTTCCAGAAGGTCTTGATAAGTACTTTTTACTTAACTAAGAGATGGAGCATACTTGATCTGTTGTTCTGTAAATCTACCAATTACTGATATAAATGCTTTCTCTTTTTTTGACATGAAGTATCGAAGGAATGCCAAGAGTCATGGAAGGCAATTGTAATTGATGAGTTTCAGGACACAAGTGCCATGCAATATGGTCTTCTGCTTACCCTTGCATCACATATGAAAATTACTGTTATTGGTGATGAAGATCAGGTGTGTGCTACTCTTAAATATGCCTTCCATGCAAATTTGAGGAAACTAGTTCGTTCATATTTTGACTTTTCTCTTGCAATTTCCCTTTTATGTATTGCACAGTCTATTTTTAGTTTTAATGGAGCTGATGTTTCTGGATTTGATTCCTTTCGAAAAGATTTTCCACTGCATAAAGAGGTAGGCTTATTCTTGATTAATACGATTCATCATGCACTAGTTATCATTAGTTTAGCATTTCTTCACTTGATGAATAGGGCACTTGACTCAGTGACTCACTATAAAGTTGCATGTACATTTTTTATTTAGGTTAGGCTAGATAAAAATTATCGTTCCACACGTTGCATAGTGGAAGCAGCATCATTTCTCATCCGACATAATTTGAAAAGGTGCCAGTCAAAACACGTTCTTACGGACAATTCTTCGGGAGCCAAGGTAATCGTTATTGCAAGAAACTTCCGGGAAAAAATTGGTGGATGTATGTCATGTTTACAACAACATATTTTCCAGATAACTGTCAAGGAGTGTTGCAATGAGGATGCACAGTGTGCATTTGTTACAGATAAAATTTTAGAAATTGCTACTGATAATTCATCTGCCAAATCTTCATTTAGCAACTTTGCTGTTCTCTACAGAAGGCAGGCAAGTACCGATATCAAGGCGCACACATCTTTTTTCTATATCTTTGATGGCTTTATACTTTCAAATACAGACTTAAATATGTTGTTAGCCCCTCCAAATATAGTTTTTTTGTTTTCATTTAGTCCCTCCCGACTCTCAGTCCACCTCCATTTATAAAAAGTTGACGTGGCCTACAAAAATTTACTCTGACCTTTTCAAGTCAACTTTCTATAACTCTTTGGACACTATCAGTGGATTTAGAGCTAAAAATCTCATCATTTTCGCTTTATATTTATGACTCTTTATGTCTCCCTGGAAATACTCGTGGGATTCAGCTAGGTTGTTGTTGATGTCTCTCTGGAAATCAATATTAAAAAGAAACAACTTGGAACAGTAAGACTGGAATTCTATGTGCCACACCATTTTTTAAAAATTTTTAGTGTAGGTTGACAACTCTGCAAAGAGTTGGAGAGGGACTAAAAGCGATTTTAAATTACAAGGATGAAAAAGAAAATAAAACTTATAGAGACCTAAAAGAGCCTCTCTACCTTTAGAAGTGAGGGTAAGGTTTGCATACACCAACCCCCTACACCCCACTTCTGGGATTCCACTGCGTAGGTTGTTGTTAAATTGGGCCTAACTCCTCCCAAAAGGATCCTTGAGAGCCAAAGCCAGAGGTTTGTCAGGCTTTATAATATGGAGTATGGTTCCATAACTCATGAAGCCATCAACGTGAGATACTTAGCTCGCCCCTCAGCGGCTCAGCTCGAACAAGACTGAACAAGAAATTGGCGGATCTGAAATGCTGCAAATGACAAAGGGGCGGGTCCCAAATCATGGAAACAACGAATGAGTAGGTTTGAATGTTTGATGCCATCTCAACTTAACTCCACCCCTAAAGCATCCTCAAGAGGCAGCTTTATAAAGTAGAGTATGGTCCCATAACTCCTCAATGTGAGATACTTTACAATTGGTAAGAGACATAATACAAAAATGCCATATTTGCAGGGGCTGAAAACATGATTAAACAAAAAAAATATTTAATGAACTTTACTTTTACAATAGGTATCAGGAAAAATATTTCAAACAGTATTCCGTGATAGGAAAATTCCTTTCAACATTCATGGTGTAGCCTTCTACCGGAAAAAGGTAGGAAACATTTATTTTTCAATTTTGTTGTTGTTTTTGTACCTATGTTTATTATTAGAAGGGGAATGAGCATTGGCGTAGCCATGCACTGGTGAAAGCTGCTGCCATGTGAGTATGTGACTTCATAGGTTCAAGCTCGGAACAATCCTTTGTAGAAACATATGCTCTCCGGATTCAAATAGTTTTTCCAATATGTAGAGGAACACATACTCTCTCTGTATTTGAATAGTGTGTAAAAAGTTAAAAAGAAGTGGAGAGAAGATGACAAAGGAAAAATTGTATGAAATTTGGACATGACTTCCGACTTCATGATCTCACCGAGGATATAGCTGTAGATAGGAGTCTCAAGGTCTAGAACTGAAGTGATATGGTAGGCTTTTGGGTAGTACTCTACCCGACTACCCTTGTCTAGGATTAGTTGCCTTAGTTAGTTGCCTCTGCATGTTTATTTGCTTCTTTCATGCAACTTCCCTTTGCCATTCCCTTTTCCTCTACATATGTTTCAGCGTTCCTTTTGTTTTGAGCCCGGGTTCTTGAAACCACCTCTTTGTAGTTAATTATTGTATGAAATTCTTTAATAATCCAAAATTATGAATTTTATACTATCTGTTTTTTTGTGGGTTGAGTTCTCTTTATATTTAAGGTTTTGTTAGGATTTATCATTTAAATAAAGCGTGCAACAAGTAACATCCTTCTAAATTATGTAAACAATACCCTTGACAGGTGGTCAAAGCAATAATTGCTATGCTCAGAACAACACTTCCTGGTTGTGATGATGCATCATATCGACGGATATTTAAAGCTTTACTTGCTTTTGATAAAGATGAAAAGAAGAAGGTTATGACTTTGTTGTATTTGAATTATGTATGGAGCCAAAGATAATGTTTTTTCATATATCCTTTACTTATTTTCAGTCAATAAGGCTTTCTTTGCTGCAGATAATTGAACACATTGAGAAAGTTTCTGCTATAAGGAATTGTAGCTTTCTTTCTGCTGCGAGTGACATATTTGGTGCAAAGATATCTGGTACTTTCAAAAGGTTAATTCCAGAACTCCATGATCTGTGACTTCTAACATAATCATAATATGTTTGCATGAAGAGCTTTTGTCGAACCACATCAACATTTTATCATAGTTTGATAACCATTTCTTTGTATTAACACATGTTGTGAGACTTGTGACGGCCTCATTGATATCATATCATATTATGATATTCTCAATCTTTGTTTTCTCTGAAGTCTTATATATTCATTTTTGGTTACGAGACTGTATATTTACTACAAACGCGTCTATGAGTACTTATTTCTCGATTGGGTTTGACTACAGGCGTCAACTTACCCAAGGCCGCAAGGTGTTAATCACTTTAGACATGATTTCGAAACTTGTTAACAGGGTAATACATAAAACTCCACTCTTTTTATGCCTATCATTTTTAACCTGTTATTATGCATCTTGATGCTCCATTTTTAAGTATGCTTGTCCATGCAATTTTGTTTTTTAAATTTTTGCGTAACAGTTATATTGAACCATTTGAACGACACAATGATTGTTTTTGCCGAAAACTTACAAAAGGCATTCTATTTAGCATTTGGATAGTTAACCTGTGAATGACCTTCACTAATAAGGCATAACAAGTTTCAGTTGCCTAAGTTTTACATTCCAAGAGTGGATCTTTTCTAACAATGAAGATGGCTCTCAGGTCCTGTATACATTTTAACTATACACTAACTAAAAATATATTGTCAAATTAGTGTGTTTAACCACATTCTAGATCGTTTGCACACAAGCTGGCTATGGATACAGTGTACTACTCATAAAGAATATATTGTCAAGATAGGTGTTATTAGTGATGATAACTTGCTTACAAAATTTAATAGTCATGAAAAAGGTACACACTCAAAGCAGTCGTGATTGACTACCCATTGTTATTCATATCAGTATCCAATTTAGTACTCCCTCCATCCCACTTTTTTTTGGGAAAATTTAGAAGAGTAAGATTGTATGGTAGATATTGATGTTAAAAAGTAAAATGCAATAAGAATAAATGTGAACCGCACAAATATAACCAAATATAGAATGAGACAAAAATTGTGGGACAGACAAAATGGTAAAAAGGGACAAAAATAGTGGGAAAGAGGGAGTATTAAACATTGAATTCCATCTCTTGAAGAGGAGACACAGTTGGAGATATCGAACACTAGTCAACCTACCACTTTTTCATCTTTCTTGGAACATTGCAAACTCATCCAGATGATAGATGCTGAATATCCCAAACACTACCCTTTACCGAGCAATCACATAGTGGAACATAATTGTTGCATTTGTGCAGTGCCTGACAACCACTTTTCTAAGAAAGGTATTGGCAAAGATCACCAGTTGGGTGAGATTAATATCATTTGTTGACTAACTGGGTCCTCTCAAGTTTAACCTTCTCTTTCCAGAATAAACTCTCACTTCAAACAAAATATCCTTGTTTCGGACATCCACATGGTGAAGAGCATAAGAAATAGATCATTGGTGACCAACGAATCTGCAACTTTGATAGGTTTGCTCATCATGCTTGCTCTGTGCCTGACTTATGTTTCTTGGAAAAGATAGCTGTCATGGTGGAATTTTGAATTTCATTTGAAGTAGGTTGCTTTTTACCTTTGTCAAACGTGGACTTGACTTCTGCTTGTGTTTTCGGCCACTAGAAATATGGATATCACATGTGCTGTCCCTGTTAAAAGTCCAGCGATTGCAGCATCAACTGCTTTTGTTCTCCCTTTTCTGGCCTCAAGGCCACTTCCTGTGGACAGGAATGATATGTATATGGAATCCAACTAAGTACTATAGGTGTACTTTGTTGCATTAGAAGCTGAGTTGAGTCATTTTCTTATCCCTAGAGGAGAGGTATTGAGAGTTCGTAGAAAGTAGTCTGCCTTTACAAGAACTATTCTTGCAGGCGGGTTCCTTTAGGGATTTTGGGGATTTTTTTGAAGCTTTTTTTCTATCTTTTTGTCCATTATTTTTGTGATAATAGAGTCAGGCTTTATATTTCCCTAGGTACCAGTGATTGCATAAGATCCTATTTATAGTTAGCCAAATGTAATGACTTAAACTATGAAGTAATTTGGTGAGATATTCCTATTCTAGAAGATTCTATCACATATTTCATCAGGACTAGACTTGGCTCCTCCCTTTTCATAAAGGCTAGAATTCACATTCCATAAAGACTAGATTATTTTCCACAATTTATAGTGAAGATATCTTATTCCGTTTCATCTCTTTACTTCCTGACAGATTGTTGCTTACCCCACTTTTAAAAATTAGTTTGAATGACACTTCAGCAATTTCACTAGTTGATGCTTGCAGGAACAATCAATTTCTGCTGTCATTACTTCAGTGGCAAATATGATACCTCAGGTTGGTTATCCGACCTCAAGTATTAAGCATAAAATGTATAAATGGCTATGATAGAAACCAAGCGCATAATGTTACTTGAACCAAATTATCAAATAATTCTAACAATTTCTAATTGTTACCATTGTTTGAAAATATAATATGGCATGCCTTGGCATATGTTTGTGTGTCTTGCAGAAGTTCCTTATCGAACAGCGAGCAGTGGTTGATACTGATGGAGGGAAGTTACTCAATGAAGACAATGATATTAGATCTGTAAGTTGTTATTCTCATTCCTCATGCACTTCTTATGGCAGTGTACACAAGTTAAAATATGAGGACTACATGTATTAATCAAGCCAATTATCTTAAAAATGCTAGAGAGAGTAACAACTGCAGATTTACAGTATCCATATTGCAAACTAAGTCTTCCCTCTACCATATATACAAGGATTCTAAATTAATAGGATTCTTCTACTAGATTAATTCTACACATGTGCATTTGTGTAACTCCGCAAGGCCAATGATGAAAATATTGATATCCATGGATATGTCAAAATCATCAATTTACAGATATATCAATACACACACACACAATCCAATATTTCTAATTATTTTGGTAGAATTTGTAAAAAAAAAATTAAAGAATGACATATTTCTTATAAAAAAATTTTGAAATATGAAACAGAACTTCATAAAACACAAACAACCTTTTAATACATCATTTTAATTTGAATATCATGCAAAACGACGAATTCGCTCCCATTTTTAACATTTGTACTGTCAATTTACGGAAATATTCTTGGACATATTTGGACCTTAGAGTTACAAGGCTTAGACCTGCAAGTGTCTGTCGCTCTGTCCTCTTAATGTACTTATTGCAAGATTCTTAAGTACTATATCTGAATACAAGGACTGGACTGTTTATTTAGTTAGAACATAGATAAGCTTGCCTCTGTATCTAAGAATTTGCTTTATAGTCCAATGTGCAAATGCATCTAACCCTTCCAGTGCAATGGCTCAGGTTCTTCAGTATCTATTGGACGATGTATCTGATTTTTTGAGAAGCAAATTCAGTAATTTAGAAGGAGAAAATGATAGTATGAAAGAAGGTAATGGGTGTGCAAGTGTGCTCAAAATTTTTATTGATTACATAACTGAACGAGAGACAGAGAATTTCCGTGCCAGGAAACTTGAAAATAAAGATTCTGTCACCCTTACTACTATTCATCAGGTTTTCTCATTTACTCAAAATTTTACATGTTCATCTTCAATATTATATAATGATATCTTGGACCCATTGGCTTACACCTTTTTTTGAAATTCTGTGTAGTCAAAGGGCTTAGAGTGGGATACAGTTTTCATTGTGAAGGTAAAAACATTAATTAAATGAAAATTCATCTGCATTTGATATTGTAAATATCTATGCATAGTTTTCAGAATATGGAAACACTGAATTTCATTTTTGAGTACTTTATTTTTATTGCTATTGATTGATACCATTGAATGCACAAATATCCTGCTCCTTAATCCAGTACGGTAAGTGATTGAAAAATAGTGCTCTTAGTTTTATCTAGACTACCTTTTGAAAGGAATGCCATGTTTCAAAGTGGAGTTTGGTTTTGCTTCATTTGTTTCAAGTTGAAAGATAGTTAAGATACCCTGTATGCAACCCATTGTTTGTCTTTCAGTTTCCCCTCTTAGTTTTTCTTGGGCCAATATTTCAGGCGAATGATTCTGAGATTCCCTTGCTACATGAATATAATGGAATTACAAATCAAAACGCTAACTCTTTAGAGGTAAGATTACTCTGATAATAATGGAAAGTTGGGTTTTAGTTAAATTCATATTTGTGCTTTTACTCGCTATAGTCGCTAATACATATTCTATTCTTATTTTTTTTTTTGATATATCATGGTTTTCTTTACGAACTATTAGGAGGAGAGGCGGCTACTCTATGTGGCAATGACTCGCGCCAAGAAAAAACTTTTTATTTTACATGTATTAATGGACTCTAATTGGCAGGTAGGGTAAAGCTATATGTTTTTTGTCTAATCAAATATGCTTTGCTCATTGATCAGTTCTGAGATTTAATTGCTCTTACTTTCAGGTTCTTCAACCATCACGTTTTCTAAGAGAAATTCCTCGACATCTTGTGGAGGTCCAGGTGATTTAACAAAAAGTTTCTATTTCGATAATTATACCCCTTCCCTATCTATTTTTCACATGGATTAAGAAATGATTGTTTCGAAGTAAGGACAAATAATTTCATATATCCCGTTTTTACCCTTTGTAAAGCTTGGGTTGTTTTGCGTCCATTGCCAATGGAGCTAAAAGAGACATTTTTACTACGTTTTAGCTTTGAAATATCACAACATTACACTTCTCTTGCTTCTTAATTTATACGTAGCATGAAGTTTTGGGTTGTGATGCAACAATGTATCAAGAATCTAGCCAAAATAACCTTTTTGTTTTTCATAGGATAAGATGGCATACATCTTGACCTCCCAAACCCCTATTGAATTTGGGATTATACCGGGTGTGTTGTTTTAAAGCCAACATTTTTCTATGTCAGAGTACTATACTACTCCGTACTTTCTAATTTTAATGTGGATGATTTAATAGAGGTAAACTTGAAAATGAAAAATTAAATGCACACACCCAATAAACTGGGATATCTTTGATGGAAGAGGGAGCAACTTTTTGTTTTCTTTTTTTCAATTTTTGAATAGAAGTTTGCTTATGCATTTAATGCTGCACTACTTGAGAATATATAATTGCTGTTATTATCCTGACACTGTTTTCAGTTTTTAAAATGTTGTACAAACCCCATGAATTCATGGCCATTCCGTCTTCCAAAAACATTGGCCTACTGGCTTTTTTTTGGGGGGGGGGACCTCTTTAGCTCCCTTTACACCAAGCTACACATGGAAAATAGAAAAAGTAAACCCCTCATAATGTAACATACTTAACTCATTATCATTTCAAGCATGTATTTTCATGATCTTTACTTCTCTCGCTGATACAATAGAATAAAAATTATCTTATTGATATGTATTCTGTAGGAAGATCGAAGTTTAAGAGGTTCAGAAACCGCTAATCTACCACACATTGAAGAAATACCCCAGAATTGTTCCCCAAAAAAGATGAAATCCTTTGACGATAGCTCAAGGCTGTATGATTTTCCCAATAATCCAGAAGACATTGAACCAAATGATTCAATAGAAGTATGGAATTCCAACAATTTTCTAAGAAGGTGATAACGATCATTGCATGAGAAACCATAAATGTCGTTAATTCATTATATTGCAAGATTGGGCCACAAATATCATATCGTTTCATATGGCTTTGCAGATTCGATACAGAAGACCGTGCTGTAGTATCCCATTTATTCCATCAGTGGGCCAAAATGCCTGCTTTCAAGGATCCGAAAAGGCTACTGAATAAGGTACGTATCACTCATCATTTTGGTTCTATCTTAATTGTTCTTGTTCATCGTCATTTCAGCGATGTATGTTACTAAGTTTGCATGCACATGTATTTTTTTTAAAGAAATCTCCCTTGATAAGAGTAAAAAGATATGTAAATACCAAAATAGGAGTCATAAGTCTTTTAAGTCCAAAATAAGAATATAATGGCACTGTGATGTAAGAGTCACGTTGGCAGTATGATGGAAAAGTGATTGGCGGTGGCACTCTTGTGGCATGCGGCAACGGATGGCAGTGTGGCTTTTTTAGTGTGGTAGTTGTAGTGTGACAGTATAACAATGACAGTGTAAACTCTTATTTTGGTCTTAATAGACTTGAGACTCCTATTTTGGTATTTTCATTATTTTTTTAACTCTTATTCAGGGAGTTCTCCCTTCTTTATATCAAGTTTGGTTGCAAATTGTCTATTGTAGGTTGGTTTTGTAATTGATGAGCGGCTGAGTACCAAGAAGATCCTGCATAAGGTTGTATTCATTCTTTCATTACATGTCTGACATATCATCCACTACCCTGATACATAAGTNGGGGTATTTCGGACCACTTTTATTTACATTAACTTTGCATTATCTAAGTTTAGACAGTTAATTGATGCTCAATTTTGTGTCCCCGACTCCCCCGCTAAAATATACCCCATTTCCCTGAAACTGAAAATAAAATTTCAGTGGCATGCTAATGTCTGAGTGTTGGCTTAATGGCTTTGCCAGGATGTATTGCGTGCTTTGAAGTCCTGCTTGGGAAGTGATGAAGCTCTTCATTATGCTGAATATGTATGTCCATCCTAGTTTTTAATAGTTACTCCGGGGTACTTGATAGAAGTTTATCCATAAGTGCATTATTTGCTTTTCCACATATGTAACAAAGTTTCTTTTCTGATCAGGTTCTGAATTGGCTGCAAATCCCTGCTGACAAGCGTGCTTATTTGATGAGAGAAAAGCAGGTAATCTATCTTATTCTTTATTAAAAAAACTAGCCTAACAAGTGTGTGGCACTGTTAAAGACATGTCCAGTTAAAAAGGAAAAACTAAATTTAAATGATCAGTAAAAACTTAGAACTAATCACTAAGTCATCGGCCGGCAGTTCACGATCCTCACATAGTTGTGCAGTGACTTGTAACCTGGTCCCAAGAAGGTGAAATGTGGTTTTACCTTCATGGTGAGTGGTCACTGGTGTGAGTGTAGGGTAGGTGAAATGTGGTTTTACCATGCAACTTTCAGACGCTCATCATGGGTCATCTGAAAATAGCCGCTACATTTTTAAACATAGGGATTAGGATACGCAAAGTTGTTATTGTTGTTGTTGGCTTCTTCTAACATGCAATAATTTTGTGTATATAGCAGCTTTTTCAAGGAAAGGTGACAGAATGATATATTTGTACTTTATTGTAGCCATTGAATATTTGATGATACCTTTAAAACAGCTAGTTCTTCTGTCCCTAAGTAGAGCTGATGTTTTCCTTTTGGTCCCAACACACTCTATATTTCCTTAATTTCTTTGTTGGGCAAAATGTGTAGATTGCCTGGCAACATCATCACTTATTTGCAGGAACTCATCATGTTGGCAGTGTATCTGTTCTCTAGGCCTAAGTGTCTTTTCTCATGTCTTTTTAGGAACACTTTCAAAAACTGAGAGTTGAGAACGCAATGAGCTCATCAGAACCAACTCCCAAACAGGTACCTGATTAGTTTTATCTATTCAGATTTCACAATAAAACTTAAAAATTTCAAGTTTTTAGCTTCTTATTTCTTATATTTTGATGACAGATTTCTTATCTTCAAAGTTTGGGATGTACTGTTGTCCCTACATCTCGTCTCCATGCATCCCGTCTCATTGAGGAATACAAATCACTATAAGGCTCACAGTTCTAAAGTAGCTCTTAGATACAACAGTCACATATTACAATTCACAAATTGTGTCTCTGCTCTGGCACTGTTATTTATTGATTTTACCATCCTGGTAAGTGGTAATCTTGTACTTCACCCTTCAACTTTAACATAATACACAAATAAATCATGTTCTATCATATCATTGTTTTCGTCGTCGATTTCATAATGCTCAGGTTTTCCTCCAATCTCTATGGTTGTTTGAGCAGGTTCATGTGTGGGTATATTTGTTCATATAAGAAGTCAATTACCAATATGACCCTTAATTGGAGGAAACGCACTTTTCATTTACTGCTTCCATGCATCTTCCTCAGACCCTACCTGTGTGATTTCAGTGGGATTGGTGTTTTTGTTGTACTCCATTTACCATAGTGCAAGGACTAAAGAGTCCCTTTGTCTCCCATTTTGGAATGTAAATCCCTTTACGTAATACTTGCTATTAGGATTTAATTATTGACCATTACATTTTTGTATTCCCAAAATTGGCTATGCCTTTTTCATATTTACTAAACCAAATAATGATGAATCATCTAAAATACTCTAGCATTCCTTCCATTGGGGTGGTATATAAAGTTATAATCTCTTGGGTGCGTGGTATGTCCCTAGTACGTGCATAAAACCCCATCTCAAATTTGGTCATTCATAGTCAGATTTATTTCCATATTTTCATTTAAAAAAAATATTCCCTCCATTTCAAAATTATCCTCTTGTTTCAGATAATGTGTAAAAGTTTTTGTTTTAAAACAATTTTGTTACATAGTATGAAAATAAAATGTACTCTCTCCATCTCAATTGAATTTATCTGTTTCAATTACTGATATTTGCAATTATTTTAAATACATTTTATATGAAAATTGATGTGAAATATAAAAATAAATGTGAAATACACATTTTAAAAATAGGTAGTTAAAGTTTAACTTTGTATATAGTGAACATATAACTTTAATTAGGTCGAGCTGAGTGTATAATTTACAAAGTACGTAGTATAAATTATATCATAACCTTTGCACTGGAATATAAAATAAATGATGACATGTTTGTTTTATTTTACTAAATAATCATAGAAAAGCCAGACACTAATACTCCTTCCGTTAAATAATGGATATTACACTCCAATAATGCATAAATTCTCATCATTTTTATTATAAATTAGTATAATAATAAAAATATGAATTACACCGTTCAAAAGTACATAGAAAAATCTACAAAATAAAAGTTGACAAGAGTATTTTATTTTTTAAATGGTCAATGAAAATATATAAACTAACAAAAGTTATCGAAAAATCGTAATAGTAACAGTGTCATACATTTTGGGACGAAAAGAGTATTTATTTTATTGGAAGGTTGAAATAATACGTGGTAAACAAGATGATATTTTTGGAAGTAAGAGAGAGAATATTGGTTATGGACTTGTGGGTCTTGTCGGCCCCATAGCCCTCCTCAATGGTCTCGTCGCCCTGATCTGCCCCAAAAGATAGACAAAAAGAAGAAAGTTTGCCCCAATCTGCCATAAAGCTAAAAGACAAAAATAAAAAACATTTAAACGGATGTAGAAAAGAACAATTATGGGCTTTGCCCCTATCGCTCCAATGGGGACCCCAAAATATGTACGAGTATCACAGTCTATTTCTCTAATTTGATCTTTATTAAAATAGGAGTAAATATTTCATTATAGAATACACATAAATAAAAATGAATGTTTTAAAAATATTACACAAGATAAATTTAATTAAATCATTTTATGTTCTTATATGTACTAGTAGTATACTAATTTATATTTAATTGATCATCAATTTTATCTATTTTAATTGTAAAAAATCGAACTCAAACACATTAAGGGAGATGTGATATATATTTATTGGCATGATTGCCCCCTCCTCAAAGCAAAAAAAGAATAGAAATCACCCCTAATAGGACTAAAACATTGTGTTTATCCCTAAAATAGGAATTCATGTTTTTTATCCCCCAACTAGGACCTCTCCCGCCATATTCTTTCTTTCTCTCCCGATTTTGCCCTCCTTTTTCTTTCCGCGTCACACTTCACAATCCTGCCCCGCCTACATTACAACTCTTTGTAATACACATTACCACATTACATACTATGACACTTTACATTACAATGGTTCGTAATATTCATCACCACATTACAGATTATGACACTGGTAATATCCACATTACATACTTTGCTGGACTATTATGAATTTTTTTAATTGCATATTAACCATTGAATATTTTTATTTTTTTGTTATGCATTTAAATCCAACATGTCCATATGAGTTTAAACTTTAAAGGACAAAACATGCACATGTTGTGAATTCCAACTTGATCAATTTATTTGCATTCATGGTCATGCTTGGTAATGTAAATGTATATTAACTCAGATTTCGGGAATAAAAACATGAAGCTTCTATTTTGTTATATTTTCAGTGTTTTACTCCTATTTTAGAGAAAATACTAACATTGGAGCTCCATGTTTTTATTTCCAAAATAAGAATTCGCATTGTGGTAATGTGACATGTGGACATGTGGTCAAGTACTTGTGGTCTTGTAGACATGTAGCGCGATTAATGAGGTAATGAGGAAAAAATCCCGCGTCACAAATGTTGAGAAATATTTTGGGAATGGCAATGCAAATTTATTCATATGTGGTGAATTTATGTTTTGAACTCCTATTTAAAATATATTTTCTATTTTTTTAATCTTATTTAGGTTTCCCCCTGTGCGTGTGTGTGGGTGTGTGGAGGAGCCTTTCGTGGAGGTCCTCTTCTTAATTTCAACTCTCTTTTCTTTTCATCTCAAAGGAAATGTATTTCTTTTTTCTTTTTCTTTCTTCTGCCAAAGGCAAATGACTCTAGCCCGGGGATGCCGATCCAAAACGACTCCTATTTAATGTTGCTGATTTGCTGGCCTTTACTTCCTCATGCATGAAAATGCTAGTTCCGGATTTTGGATTAAAGCAAGGGCATTTTGGGGTGCCGTGTAAAAAATTAGTCCTAGATAGGGGATTTTAAGTTTATAGTTTTATTTAGGTATATTGTGTATGTTTTAGTCCTATTTAGGTATATCTCCCAAAAAAGAATTTAATCAAGTGAGAGTGTTCACTTCTAAACATTGGCATTAATTAGAATAAGGAGCATGCCATTGTGAAGGATAAATTTCAAGCCAAAAAAAGGTTATATATACCCCAACCCATAGCATTCCCCTGGTACCCGCCAAGACTGGGGGTGTGCGATTTATTCCTAGTATATGCAAAAATCACATGCGTAATAAGTTCATTTTTTGTTGTTATCAAGATTCGTACCCAAATTAATTCTTTGGGGTATTATATGTCCACTCAACCAGTTGCACAACGTCTAGTATTTTTATTTCCAAAAAAAGGAACATGTATGAAGTCCCCGGTCCTCACACAACATGAGTAAGGTCATTGGTTATAGGTTCAGTTCAAACTAAGACTATCCAAATGTGGAATGAGACTTAGAAATTTTAAAGCCATTAAATAATTGACCCATCATCCATTACATAACTTTTAAAAATATCAAATTTGATCTTTTTCACACAGTGGAGGAATTGTGTTTGCAGTCTACACTGATGTTTGATAGGGAGAGCTCTCCACGTGTTTCTATACTTTTGGACAGGGTATTTTTATTAGAATTCTTTGTGCTTGTCTCAAGGCTAAATTGTATTGTGGTCTTTAGGTTCATGTTCATTTTATGTATATATATAATGATTTTATGTATTCAGTCTTATAAAATTAAGATACAACTAGACCTGGCAAAACTGACCCGGACCCGATAACCCGAACCGAATAACCCAGAACCGAACCCGATTTGACCCGAAAACTGAAAAACCGAAATAGAACCGAACACCCGAAATGATCCGAACCAAACCGAACCCGAACCGAATGTATTCAGACCCGATTCAGACCCGAATCCGATTAAACCCGAACTGATTAAACCCGAACCGATTAAACCCCAACCCGGTTGAACCCGAACCCGGTTAAACCCGGAACCGATTAGACCCGAACCCGATTAGACCCGAAATTGATCAAATTCATTAATATTTCATTTATCAAATGAATTTGGAGAAAACGAATTACCTATATATTTTTACATATGTTGATGTGTTTCTAAAAAAACATATTCAAATTATGGGTGCAAACCATGTACTAGTAACTACTTTCATGGACAAATCTTTTACTTTGCATTTTATAACTTAAGTTAAAATACTTTTGTATTTTTATAGAAAGTATATAAAAATTATAGTTAACTAAATTAACTAAATTTATTATGTGATTTATTCATTTATTAGTATGTATGTGTTTACATTATACTTGAACTAATATAAATTTAAATCGATATAAACTCAAATCTATATAAACCCAAATCAATACAACCCGAATTGATACAAACCTGAACCGATATAACCCGAACCGATACAAACCCGAACCGATATAAACCCGAACCGATATAAACCCGAACCGATACAAACCCGAACCGATACAAACCCGAACCGAACCGACCCGAACCGATTATAACATATATCCGAAAGAGACCCGAACCGAAAAGACCCGAACCGGAACCGAACCGATTGACCCGATTGCCAGGTCTAGATACAACCATGAGCCTTGAAAATACGTGATAAAATTCACTATATATATATATATATATATATATATATATATATATCTGTGTGTGTGTGTGAATTTTAGGATTACAATAGCACAACTACTTTTGCTTCTTCCGTCCCAGTGTATTCTTTCAGTTTGATTTTTCCGGGTCAAATCGGACAAACTTTAAACATCAATTATTCTTTTAATTTATTTTGCATTTTAATACAATGAAGTAAGATTTTAATAGCTCTCAACAAGATAAATCTATTCAAATAATTTTTATACTAAAATATATTACTATTTTTATTTAATTAAAGTCCAATGTTTATCTAATTTGACTCGAAAAAGTCAAATTAAACGAATACATTTGGACGGAAGTAGTATTTTCTCTGTTTTTTACCCCATTCAGAGGTTTGAGATTTCCCTTCTCTGTCCTTTTATTTTTTTAAAGCTTTTTTATTTCATTTAATTCATTTTTCTTAAGCATTTTAAAATTGGGGCATAGTAGAGGCACACTAAAACGGAATATCTCATTTGTACACAAACAAACAAGATATTAAATGTCTATGTTTATATGTGTTTACTTAGTGTACAAATGAGATAATCATTTTGATGTACTCGTAAGTTTATTCTTAAAAGTTACCTAATAAAAAAGTACTTAAACATAATTAACAACTCGTGCATTACTATAGAAATTAGAAAATGAAGATCCCAAGATAGATTTTTTTTTACAATAAAAAAAATCTTCATAGCAAAAGCGCCGACTTCAGGCAAATCCCCGATTTTAACCCCACTACCCACCCCACGTGTTCACTTCGGCCCCACGATTTCCGCATAGTTCGTTCCGTTCTTTCAAAATCCGAAATGGAATGACTAGGGCGAGAGACGACGAAGACTGCTGCTATATCCTTTCTCCTTGCAATGCTCTCGAACCTCTTCTTCACTTCTTCCATGCCTTCATCTCAGGAAGCTTCTGTAAGTTCTTCATCCATTCATGACGTTTTTTATTCAGAACTGTGTTTTTTGTTTTTTAGATATTTACGGAGTACTTCTCTAGTTCACGTCTTCACGATTTTCTGGTTAGTGCGTTTTCTGTAATCCTTTTATTCTCCGGCGAGTTTGGTAAAATTTGTAGGCGATTCATCCTCCATTGTAGGATTATTGAGACTTGGAGGTCTCGCATTCGCTGTTCATCGCCTCTTCCGTACTTTCTCCTTGCTCGTGTTGCGGCTAGCTCGCCGGAGAACAACTGCATTCCTTTACTGCGGTAGGTGTCGATTTATGGTTATATGTATGTTTATTAATGTCGAAGTTGAGCGTATTTGGTAACTTGCTTCTTGGAGGACTGTTTGTTTTGGAAACTATCGCAATGTTTGGTGTTTGATTTAAACGGTAATGTGCATTGATTTCTCGCATTGTTAAATGTTCGATTGGAAGATTTATTAGGATTTTAATGGAAGGAGCGATTAATGCTGTGATTTGGCTGTAATTTGATGCATTAAAGTTCTTATGTGTTTATATGTGACCTGAGTTTTGAAAATTTGATGATGAGTGGTTCTGCTTGCACCAAAGAAGTTGGACTCATTTTTTAGGGTTATACATGTGTGTCTTAACACACAGAAGCTACGATATGGTGAAGCCCTGGGGGAGATGCAGTGATTTTGTTGACAATGGTTATGCAGTTCCTAAATCTCGGCCTGAGTTCAAGCGCCGAAAGTGTGGTGGATTCCGAAAACCTCTGGACCGGCACGCCTTCTTAGATGGAAACCTTGACCAGACTGCTCGACGTCCTACTGAAACAAAGACGTATAGGTCCAGGAACTTTAGTGTACCGCAGAGAGAATTGAAAGATAATGAGCAGAAATTGGCATTGGAGGCAAAATCAAGTTATGTGACTGAAACTGGAGTTCGTCCAAAGCACGGTGTATGCGGATGGCATCCTTCTTTGGGCCGTAGGGAATTTTTCTTGCATGGTGATGATTCCCATCAGAAATCTTTGGTTGAAAATGATGAAGCACCCAGAGCTAAGGCTGGGCTGGAAGTGCCGAAGAGAACCTTGCAGCATAATGCTCTTGAGAGACCCACAAATTATAAGGGTGTTCCTCTCAAACAGCTTCAACATGCATTTACCCCTTTAATTGATGAAATAAAATCTCAAGGTTCAGATGACTCCAAGAGTTATGGAACTTCAAGTGTTGCTGAGCTGAAAATGACACATGGAGCTAAATCAGATGATGTGGTAACAAGGGATTCTGTTGATGCTGAAAGTGTTTGTTCACGGACTGGAAAGGACGATTCTTCTTCTCTTGTTAGCACCCCACAGGGTGGGGTTCACTTAAAACAGGATTTCAGTGCGGCACAAAAGCTTGCCCTAGAAATGTCTAGATTGAATTTTGAGAGCACATCAGAGGCAAAAATTTCCAGATGTCAAAGAGAATTCTGCTCTGTCCTTAATGATGAATCATGTAAAATGCTTAATGTAAAAAAAAATTTAGACTCCAAACCACAAACACAGTGCTATGAGAAAAGCAGTGCTCTGTCTGTGGGGGATAATTTGAAGTCTTCTTTTGAAAACAATTCTACTGTTGTGAATCCTAGCAGTCAAGCTACAAATGGTGAAGAGGAGTTTCAGTTTAGTGATAAGATTGTAGTCCTGAATACGCCAAGAACAGTCCGGGTACCATCAGATCACAATGTTGATGATGAGCATCACCGTTTATTCTACTATTTTGCTGATGATTCACATATTCAGGAATTGGGAATGGCAAGAGATCTCATATATCTTGTTTCTGATCTATACAATGTGGATGACTCTCGAAGACGTGTCAAGGAGGCCATAAATCTTTTCCGGTATGTGCACTCCACACATTCTAAAGCATATGACACAGAAACGGCAGCAATGACTCTTAAGTCTGAGAAAAAATGGGTCAATTCTGAAAAGTGCTTTGTTGGGCATGTTCCTGGAATAGAGATTGGTGACGAATTCGGGCTCAGAGCTGAACTTGCTATCGTTGGCCTTCATCACGAATTTGTATGTGGCATAGATTTCGTGAGGCTCCCATGGCATAAGTCGGAGACCTATGCTGTCAGCATTGTGGATTCGGGTCGTTACGATAACCAGCAGACATCTCCAAACAGTTTTGAATACGTCGGCCATGGTGGAAATCCAAGAATTGATGGCAAAAAACCCAAGGATCAAAAGATGGTTTCTGGCAATCTTGCCCTGAAGAACAACAAGGACAAAGGTCTACCCGTAAGGGTCATTCGTGGGACGAGTGGGACGAGTGGTACCAAGGCATACATTTATGAGGGCCTTTATTTCGTGACAGAGTGCTGGGAGGAGAGAGCTGAACATGGCAAAATGGTATTCAAGTACCAACTGCAAAGAGCCTCACCCCAACCAACACCGCCAAGTTTTGCTCAGCAGTTGAAAATTCCTCACAGGTCATCTTCAGAGTCAAGAGATGTCAGCTGCGTACTCACAGTGGTTGATGACATATCTCAAGGCAAGGAGAAATCACCCATACGGGTCCTAAGTGACTTGTACGCCGAGACACTGGGACCTTTCAAATACACAAAGAAAATGCTAGACCCTCATTGGTACCGCCGTTCGGCCCCACCAGGCTGCGACTGCACGAACGGATGCTCTGATGATTCCATTCACTGCTATTGCGCGTACAAGAACGGAGGCAAGACCCCATACAACAGCCAAGGATCTGTCACGATCACTGCTCCCATCATCTACGAGTGTGGGCCATCCTGCAAATGCCCGCCCTCCTGTCCAAACAGAGTTACCCAAAGGGGTCTCCGGTACACCCTGGAGATCTTCAGGAAAGTAGACGGGGGATGGGGGGTGAGGTCTCGGAACTTCATCTCAGCCCGGAGCTTCGTCTGCGAGTTTGTGGGAGAGCTGCCCGAAGACGACAGCCAGCAGAAACCAGAAGAGCCAGACAACGGCGAAGGGTTCGTTCAAGGAATTGGCGGGAGCGGTTTCAAGATCGACGCGCAACGATGGGGGAACGTGGCGAGGTTCATCAACCGCGGGCCCTCGCCGAACCTCTACGTACAGAATGTCGTATACGACGACAATTACGAAAGGGTCCCTCACGTGACGTTCTTCTCCTCCCAGAACATTACGCCCTTGCGGGAACTCATCCGCCCAGTTTGAAGTCCCCACGCTGAGCTCTTAAAAGCTTACATACATACGTAGTGCCATATCAACAGGTTTCTGCTCTGAATATAGTATTAGACTTTGTATAGAGTCAGTCAGTTTCCACTGGGTCTGAACTAACCTCTCGCTAGTGTTACATGTGAGTATATACCAGATAATCGCGCCTTGTGAAGAATCCATAGTGTTAGTCAATTACGTGTGTACCTACGTATGGAGTTAAATCTAGACGCACAACAACAGTGGGCTCAGTGCTTCTTGGTAGGGGTTTTATTCATTTTGGTTTACTCGAGTTTTGACAAAAATTAATTTTTTATTCAATTTATTTAATTATAAGTGTAAATTAAAAAATAATATTTTTATACTTGAAAGTCTATAGAGAATATACAAAATTTTAGGAAAAAAAAAGATGATATGATTATTTTATTATGAGGTTGGCAGGAAGAACATTTTTGGAAGGAAAATACTCCTAATTACACCCACCTACCTATATAGAAAAAAAAACAAAGAAATGGTGAAAGGAGTAGCTGCGGAAAGAGTCAAGATATATATAACGAACTTTACATTGTAATTAATGCTGCAATGTGTAAAGAAACGTAGTTAAAACCGTTTGACATTGATTTCGGCATCTCATTCTCTCCATCTCCTCATATTAATTAATGACCCAAATCAAACAATCTGCACATACATACATAATTAGTGAATGAAGATAGAGCTAATTAATTACATACATACATACCCCTAGCCTATAGTATAAAATAAAAAGAGCACACACCTTATCACCTTTTGAATTGATTGATATATATATATAGATAATGCACAGATCAGGAAGTGTTAGCAGAGTGTGGGATGATTACGTCAAGTACGATTCCAAAAATTCTCCACCAACAAGAGAAACCGACAAGGACGACGTAGGCACCGAGTTTGTTACCTCGTACCCCCACGACGACTCGCCGCTCTCCTCCGCGACGTCCAAGCGAGAGAAAGGCGGCCGCTCAAAGCTCGCCGAGAATGCCGTCCATTTTATCCCCTTGGTGTTGTTCCTTTGCGCTTTCATTCTATGGTTTTTATCAAATCCTGGTATATTTCACTCCTGCTGCCACTCTGTTTATTACGGAGTAATTTTTTTCTCACGTTACTTTTTAGACCGTTCACAAATTTCATTCTCATTTCGTATTTTGGCAAAAAAATGTCTAACTTTTCATCTACACTATTGAGTCTATTTGATAACATCAAGAGCAAACATAAAAAGGCTTTACATTCTTTAGCTTTTGTTAATCTTCATGTCAAAAAAGACATCTAACGAAAACATTTAGCTATAACGTTTTCACAGTTAATCTATACCATTAAAGTTTCAATGCTAATCGAAAATGTTGTTCAAACAAGGGCTAAGCTTTACAGAATATTTTTTCTTTTTAAAAAATGTTGAGATAAGTTTTTAAATGGACACCTAATTAATGATGTGAAATGAATAATGTATATATGTGTGGGCAGATATAGAGGTTCCGATGAGCGGGGAGGCGGTGGCGGCGAGAATAGAAGGATTGACGATAGAGGGGGACGTGGACAGCAGTAGTGATGGCACTCAAACTGCAGGGAATCTGCCTCTGCAAAAGACTACTGATGATGATATTGGCTTGACGACGACTAGAAATCACAATAATGATCATAATTAATTAATGCTACCTTCCTCGGTTTTTTTTATTCCATATTAATTTTTATTGTCAAAATTGATAAATTTTTACAGTTAATTAGATTCATTTTATTAAAAAATTTCAAAATATTTTTTAATCTAATTAATATATCACTACTCAGTACTCCCTCCGTTCTATAAAAGTGCTCCTATTTTGACTTTGTGTAAAAATAAGGAAGTGTTAAATTGTAGTTGACTTTCAATTTTGCCCTTGATGTGATGAGTAAAAGTAAGATGTGATGGATTGAGTGTTAGAAAAAAAATACGATGTGATAGATAGGGTATGAAAAAGTAGAGATAAAAGTGGTTTTTTAATAGAAAGTGAAAGTGTTTTGTTGGAAGTAAAAAAAATGAAAGGGGAAAAGTTTATTAGAACGGAGGGAGTATAACTTTTGTTTTATAATTTGTCAAAACTTTGAACGTGAATAACTATAAAAAGTCAAAACTAGATAAATGTTGACGAAGAGACGTAGTATAATAAGTGATGGTTTTCATAACCCTGAATGTAGTGCGTACAAGAGTTTTGTTACCATTTCATTCAATTCTAGCAAGTACTCCCTCTGTCCACCATAGATCTTCCCAGACACTATTCATAGGGTCAAACTTTACTCACTTTGTTTGCTCAATTTTACTAGTCATTTCATAAAATAATATAGTCTTCTCACCTCTAGTTTTGTAGAACTTTTCATGTAGTTTATTACTATATAAATTTTATTTTAAAATTTTACTCCTATAATCAATTAAATTGAATTGAAAATAAAGTCGGTCAAGCCTCGTAACGCGTAATGGGAAGACCATACATGGACGGAGGGAGTATTATACTTCATTCGTCCAAAAATTATTTTTTCGTTGCAAGTTATGATGTTTGACTGAAGTAATTTTCGAATTGAAACATCGTGTGGTATTTAAAAATAAAAATTACATATTTAAAATTTACATCAAAAGATCTAGGAATTTAGAGGTAACATGATTATATACTCTATCCGGCCTATAAAATGATTATATTTTTTGGAGGAAAGAAGTACGTACCATCTGAAATTATGTTCTAATAAAATGACTCACACAACATGCCCAACAAATGTCGTCAAGGGTACGTCACAAAATTTATATACGTACAAAATTTAATTTGCCAAATTGAATTAAAATGGATGAATCAGTAGAGGTAGTAGATAATGTCTCCCTTTATTAACTTTGTGTCGTCCTCCTCATCCACAGCATCTAGCGGAAACCACAGCAGCGCCACATCCTCCGCCCGCTTATACAGCCAAACCTCGCCGGCGGCAATCCCCGTCACCGCCCTGATATTCATGTACGCCATGTTCACCGTCACCCTCACCTCCTCCACCACGCCGCCGTCTCCAATATCTTCCCTCGTTGATATCACCCCATACTGCATTTCCATGCATGCATTGCATGCACATACATATATATGTTCATCATGCATTTGATATAATTATCCCCATTTATTGAAACAATTACGATAATTAATTTATTAATTAACATTAAGAATATAAAGTATATACCGTACGTACCTCTCGGTTGAGAATGAGTGGATTGGTTTTCTTCTTCACTGGAGTCAAAGAGACTGAATCTTTCTTTACGCTTATTTCAACTGCATGCATGCATGCAATTATCTATCGTCATTAACTGTTCACAACTCTACGCAATTTATTTTAGTAATTAATTAACTAACAATTAGTTAACTAAATGATCAATTAATTAATTACTGGAGTCTGAAAAGGCTGAAACAAGAGTGGTGGCATTGTAGAAGATGCGGGCATTGAGCCTAGCCAAAGGGAGGCGTGGAATGACGGATGGGTCCCTGGTTATATCGGCTATTTTCAGCATGTGATCCGGACATTTCCCATATATCTTCAACGACAAATAATCCTCCATGTACCCTCCTGCATCCATATACCCACGTTATTAATTAATTCTTCCTACACATTCTAATTGCTTATTTTTTTTTTGTCCAATTTGATCATCGATTAAATAATAATTGCACAATTTAATTAAGGAAATAATTTAATAGGTAATTAACATAAGTGAACATTATTTATGATCCACTAAATTAAAATACGTAACATCTAATTTCATTTGAAAAAAATTAAACTCGATTAATATTACTCCATATATATTAATTGCCAGGTTAATGTTAATAATTGCTAGCTGTTAAATACGGTTCAATAAATTAAATAAGAAAAATTTAATTAATGAAATAAATGAAGAAGATGAATGAAAGAGTACGGACCCACGGGGCGGTCGAAGCGGGCCCGCAAATAACCGAATTCGTTGAGGCCGTTATCCACCTCAAGAGACTGCGAGAACTCGATGGTGTCGGAGTCGTGGGCCATGGCAAAGACGGCGTGGAGGTCAACGGCCTCAACCACCGCGTTGAAGAGCTCGTCCGTCGAGTGGAAGGCGGCGAAGCCACGCGGGTCCATCTTCAGGAGGGCCGAGAAGTTTTCTCCGACTCCGTCATCGTCGCCGCCGCCGGGCCCGCACTTGAGCGTGATCATGGACTGGACGGCGAGGTAGTCGGGGGCCCAGATCAGTATCACCATCGGAGATATCTCCGGCGTCGCCGCGTGCACCGTTTCTCTCAGGCTCTCTGCGTCCACCACCTTTATTCGGAGCACCATTATATTTTCTCTTCTTCTTCTTTCTTTCCCGGCGAGTCTTATTGGATTTTCTTGCCGGGGAATTGAAGAGGGCCGACGGCGAGTCTTATTCTTGGATTTTCTTTGGGTTTGGATTCGGATGGACTACGGCGGCGTAGAATATATAATTAGCTGTGACCCTGTGTGTGAATATGGCGGGAGACGTAACGAACTAACCGGTTTTAGAATTGAAGACGATGGTTAGTTGTTCATGTTTGAAACGGCGGTTTAACCCCAAATGACCTTCTAAAAGTGGATTATGTATCTTCTAAATAAAGATTTTTTTTAAAAAAAAATCAGATTTTGTAAAAAAATCATATCCCTTTATTTATTGCTCAAATTACTTTCTTCCGTCTCAAAATTACAAGAAATAAGAATTTACTTTAAAATTCAAAAAAATAATAACTAAATTTTGAACCGAAAGGAATATAGGATAATGTTCCTTTCATATCAAAATAATATAGAGAAATTTACCTAAATTTTGAACCGAAAGGAATATTAGATAATGTTCCTTCCTATCGAAATCACATATGAGAAATTTACCTAAATAGGACTAAAACATAATTACTTTCTTAATATAGGATCATATGTTTTTATTTCCTAAGGTAGGACGTTCGGTCATTATCAACTAGTCATTATTCAAGTAAATGTCTAGCATTACTAGACATTATTCCTCCCACTAGGTCATTATTAAGTCATCTTTAGAGAATAAAAAAGTTTAAGTCCTAGATTAGGAAAGTCATTATGTTTTAATCCTATCATCTTATATGATAAGACCTTTTTTGATACATGTGTCGTAAGATTTGATCTTCACATTTACTATTTAGAGGGCTGGTGAGTGGCGATCACTCTATAATTATTTTCGACCATTTTCTGAATATTTTTTAAGTGAAGATAGGAGGTGCCAAAAAATAAAAGGAAAATATAAAATGAAATATATCATTCCCTCCGTCCCAGAGTATTCGTCCAGTTTTGACTTTTGGAATTGTTCATCTAAGCACTTTAACTCATCAAATTCTCTCAATGTGTAAGCTTAAATATAGTCATGTGTGATCTTGTTTGATTTGTCTTAACATATAGATTATTAATATATAATTTCTATAATTTTTTAATATACAAACTACAAGATAAAATGGATTAAAGAAGTGTATTGGATGGTGTGTAAAAATGAAAATGGACAAATACTCTAGAACGGAGGGAGTACTCTTTATGGTTTTGAAACCACACTAATTTTATAAATTAGTTTTAAAAACAGATGAAACATTTGTGCTCATTTTTATAACTATTGATTTATTGGAGCTATTAGGCCTAAGTTTGAAATGCACCTTTTATTATCACTTTTATACTACGTTCCAATTTCTTGATTTATTCGTTATTTCGTTATGTTGGATTTTCTAGATTCGAACTTGATGACTTTTATGAACATGAGTTAAATAAAAAATGTACAATGCAATGTACAAATTGATATGAAAATTAAGAGATTCATTAGAGTTTATATTCATTAAACTTTAGTGATGTATATAACCACCGATTCCAGAATCGTTGGATGGAGGAACCGGTGGTCGATGGTTCAAGTTCCAGTTCCATAACCTTATTTTAATTTTGTAAAATTAAATTTTTGGTGCAAGAATGATAAATATTTAGTACTTATCTGAATGTAATTTTTTAATATAAATGTAGAAACACCCTACCCAACAAAGTTGAAAAAAAATTAAAACCAATTTTGGTACCCGAAGCCCCCGGAATAGGTAACGGTACTTTCCTGGAAGCTTCCAATTCCGGTTCTCCCTGATTTCCTAAAAAGTTCCGATTCCTATACCAGTTTAAAGCATCAGCCATGTCCATACGACCATACCTAGAGTTATATTTTCATTTTCATTATTTACAAAGTGAAATTATGCGCTCTTTAACCATCCTAAACTAAAGTTCTTAATTACTAGTCAGCTCACATGTCAAACTAACGCTACTTATGTTATGCATTTTCATTATTTATTTAATAAAATAAAATTATTATCTAGTCCTCATTTATTTTATAGAATTTGTGATGTAATTTTTAAATATGTAATTTTTTAACTACACACAGATTGTTTTACATATATTGGTTTAAATATAACTTCATTTCAATATTGCTAACCGATCATGTGATTTATTTTGGAAGAGAGAGTACGAAGTTTGGACCTGATAACGGACATCCTCTTTTATCCGAATTTGGAGTAATCCGTAATTCCGTATGATTTTTTAATCTTAAGAAATGGACCGGAATAAAAAAAAGGTAGCCCAAATTTATCGAGTGCATAGATGTTAGTAACTTTGGTATCTTCTACTCCCTCAATGTCATAAAACGTTTCAAATGTAACAAAAATGCGCCTTAAAAATACACTTCGAAATATCATCTAATTTTATCCCTATTTTAGAATAAAATATAATATTATGTGTAGGATATACTACGTATATATGATTCATAACTGAATCTTTTTTAATGTATGCTTGATAATGAACCCTAAACATTGTAGAGGTGGATAAAATTACCGATTCATCATTGTTCTAAACAGACCAACATTCTAACGAACTAAAAAATAAGCTCTTAAATGATTCTCGTAAATTATATTTAGAATATGACCATCCCATTTTTAGAATAGTACGGGACGATATTTTCAAAATTAGCACAGACCTTAACTGCTAAAATGTTAAATTCATCAATAAATTAAATATTTTTGTTCCTTTCAAAAAACATTTATGTTTAATTTGTATACTTTAAATAACTAATTTTTGTTCTTAAATGACTTTGTTACGGAGTTCAACTCAATATATACACCCTTAGTATATTTTTTTTACACAAACATCAAATTCCAATTATAGTTTGTCAAAACTAGATCTAAACAATATGGAAAATGCTAAAAACCCCCCACCCTTGCTACCAACCATGCCCCCCCTACATAAACATGTGGTAGAGAGGCAAGAAAATTAAAATTAGAGGGTGGGTAGAGAGTGGGTAGAGATAAATATGTGGTGGAGAAGTGGGTGGAGGCAAAGTTGGTAATAAGGGTGGGTTGTGTAGCACGGTCCAAACAATATACTTATTGAGTAAAAACTCATAAGTTAATGCTGATGGAACCTAAAATTAAAGTATAAAATCTTATTTTTTGAACCCGCACAATGTCAAGTCAGTTCCAACTAGGGGTGCATACAAATCAAATAAAATATATTCGATTCGTGATTCGTATTCGGAAAGGATGATTCGTATTCGCTATATTCGAATCCGAATACAAATCATATTTTAGATTCGAATTATTTTCGAATTCGAATACAAATATTAATAGATTTGATTCGTTTATTATTCAAATTATTCGAATATTATAATTTATAAATAAATTTATATATATATATATATATATATATATATATATATATATATATATATATATTCGAATATATTAAATATTTGTGTATATATAAATTTATATATATTCTAACATATTTTTACTACATTTTACATTATTATAAAATAATAATTTAATGTCTTTGAGAAATTTGTTTTAAGAAAAAAATTACTAATATTTTCGAATTCGAATATTCGAATACGAATTCAAATATGTCAAATATTTATCAAATCGAATACGAATGTTTTTTAAAATTCGAATTATATACGAATCCGAATTCGAATGCATATCACTTTAATCGAATACGAATCGAATAGTGATATATTTGCTCCGATTCGATTCGTATACACCCATAGTTCCAACAATGTCGGATTGGTATTTTGTAGATCCTTAATTCTTTATCACAATCCTCCTAATTACTCCGTATAAACTAAGAGTATTTTGATATCACTATCAAATAATACTCCTAATAATAATCCTCACTAACAAACCTATCAAATTTCACATCTTTTTTCACATTTTAAATTAAGATAATGGAAGAGGGGTCATTCTTTTTTAGGATATTAAAGCCACACGTGCGTCGTGCCACGCTGGCAATCCGGGCAATCAGTGGGTCATCGTCTTCTCCCGCCCTCCCCAGCCCCTTCAAACCAGCCATATATTAATCCCTCCGGTCTCCGCCTTCAATTACAAAACCCCCAAATCCCAATTCTGAATCTCCACTGAAACTCCAAGAATCGCCCAACAATGGTGCTGCGTCTGGCCATCTACGACGCCCCCCATCTGAAAGATGCCGTCCAAGCCGTGCCGGTGTCGGAATCCAAGCACATCATGATCGTCTGGTGCCCGGAGTACTTTGCCGTCCAATCGGTTCTCCAGCTCCGCCTCCCCGGAGGGGAAAACCCCACCACCCTCCTCAAGCTCCTCCCCAACAGCTTCCTCATCTACGAGTCCACCGACCAGTTCTTCAATGCCGTCGTCGAGATCTCCGATCTTGAGCGCGTCTTCTGCTCCGCCGCGACTCTGGACACCGTCGTCTTCTCTCAGTCTCTCGAGGTCAGCAATGGAGTCAACGACTTGGGGTTCTTGCACGCCCGATTCAACCGGCCTCTCGGTAAGTCCATTCGGTTCATTCCCCACATTATTTTATGGGTTTCTTGATCACCCAATCTCTTCGTTCTTAATCAATCTTGAAGAAAAATCGAGTCTTGAAAGTACAAATTCGGGATTTCAAGAATGCATGCCCTGTTTTCTTGATTACCCAATCTCTTCGTTCTTAATCGATCAGTGAAACAGTATTCGAAATACAGTAAAAGCCAAGGAATTGATTATTATGGATTCTTGAATACCCTTTATTCCTCAAGAACAAATAAAAAAGATGAATTGAAGAGCTCCGATCTGTATCTGTACATTTTATGGTTTTCTTGATTACGCAATCTCTTCATTCTTAAACAATACATCTTGAAGAAAAATCAAGATTTCTTGAACGCATGCCCAGCTGCTTCTTGAATACCCCTTTTTTATTTAAGAACAAAAAACAAAAAAGACGATAACTCGATCATTATATATGATTTTCTGAAATACCCTGTTTTCCGGTGCCCTGTTTCCCGTCAAGCATTCAACTGTTTATAAGTTATTTTTAGTAAGGGAAAATATAAATAAATTAATTGTTTGATTAATAATGCAGTTGCAGTGCCGTGTCTGGGGGAAGAGTACAGCGAGGAAGACCACACAATATCGATGAAGATCTACGGAATGTTCCCTGAGAGCCAAGTGAGATCTGCAGACGTATCTCAAGACCCATCTCTGAATCCCCTGCCTCCCGTCGTCACCTTCCTCGCCCCTGTCTTCGGCCAAGTCATGTCTACTCTCGAAATGAATGCAATGTCTGGTACGCATCATTTATTTTATATATATATAATCCATTAATTAATGAAATATGTATGTATAATGAATGAATGAATGGGTGCATGCAGTTGTGGTGGTAGTGCACGCGGAGGAGGCGTTCTTCTCGGCGGGGGGAGGAGGAGGAGAGGGAGAGGGAGGAGAGCCGCCGTATAAGCTGACGCTGACGGGGGTGAACGGGCTGAAGTGGACGAGGGGGGACGTGAGGAGGAGGCCGGTCCGGTTCGAGATTCCGATGGCGAACTTCGAAGTGAAGCCGGGGGCGCAGCTGTCGACGGAGGTGTCACTGTACAAGCGGTCGGGGGAGGTGACGCTGGTCTGGTTCAAGCTCGACCCCGCCCTCACTTGTCTCAGGGGTGACCTCATCCACTACTTCTACTGATCCTTCCAATCCAATCCATATCCATCAATCAAGGCCCCATCGAAGCTAAGAAGATGATGATGAAACCACCAATCATCGTATACATATATACATATACAGAATATACAATACAAAGTTTGCACTATAAATACGTTAGAATCTGCAAATAATTGTCAAGTTTTTTCTAGCGCATGCCTCAATAGTTGTAGGGGACGGATTCATTTGCACCGCATGCAACTACACATTTAGCTACTTAATTACCATCTTTCATTCTCTCATATATTTTCATCTATTGCAATAATCTCTTTTTAATTTGATTTTTTTTTGGATAATACGTGTTCCCAAAATAATCTCTTTTTGAATTGGGTTTGATTAGTTATTCTTGTTATAATCAAAGTTGTTAAATTAATCCTAGTAAAATTGATGTTTATATAAAAGCTCTCTTTAACTATAAGTGTCTAATGGGCTAGTCATCACAATTTCATGTCTCTTATGACCCAATTCGTCTTTTCTTAGCTTTTATCATTATTTTCATAATTTCGAGAACCTATTTTATTCGTTCCGGCTATATATTACCTTAAATTAGATAATGTCAATTTATTTGGTAGCTAACTTTTTCAACTTTTGATACTAAAAAGTCTATTCACTAAATCAATGTAGGTATTATGTGAAACACAAATCTTCTCATAAAATCAATAAACTATCATTAAAATATGCACTTAATTTTGTATATTATTGATTTAGTAATATGAAAAGATTGATTAATGAAGTGAATGAGTTTTTGGGAAGATGGGGTCGGAGAAGGATTCAATGAAATGAAAACAATCAAACCATCCTAACATCCGCCCACACTGACCAAAACCATCCGACCCAAACTCCCTTATAACACTGAATCTCTTCCTCTCTCCCGCCAAACCGTACCGTATTACTTTCCCGGGAACACTAAACACCAGGAACGAATCCTCCTCCTCCGCCGCCGCATCACCCCCCACTCCGCCGCCGCGGATGACCGCCGTTGTCAGGAACCTGTAATAAAACGGGTCGGACTCTCTCAGATCCTTGTTGATCGACTCCGGGAATGCTTTCATCACGCTTTCAATGTCCACCCGGAACTTCACGGCCCAGCCGGAGTAGTCCCTCTCCATCTCGTAGATCTCGAATTGCGCCGTCCGGGGACCGTGGACGTCGATGAGGTGCAAATGGCCGGAGGATTCCTGCATATACCGCACCCTTTTCTGGGCGGGCAGTGGAGGCATCGGAAATTCCCCGAAACTCTCCTTCTCGGCGTTGAAGTATAACCCGTGCCGGCCATGGGTGGCGGGCCAATTGACGGCGCCGTTCCAGTACACTCCCAGCTTGTAATTGAGGTCCTTGGGTAACGGCCTCTGTAATTTCTTCCATTTTCCGGTCTCCGATGAGTAGATCTTGACGTGAAACGGGCCGGGCAAGGAATCGTCGGAGAGGACAACGAGAACAACAGTGAAATGCGGCGAAACTGCGGGATCAAATGCTAGGGTGACGGCGTTGACTCTGTTCCTCCCCTGTTTTTCCGAGAAGGGGGGTTTCGGAATTCCGGCGTAGCTCCGGGTAGTGGGATTGTAAACGTAGTAGCTGCCGGAGTTGGTGGAGCAGCAGCATAGAAGCCCGTTGCAGGATGAGAGGATTGTCATTCCGGGCTTGTCTCCGGCGAATTCCAGAGTCGTGAATGGAGCGGGGCAACCATCCAACGGTATGAAATCGAACTCCGGGACACTCGAGGTCGGGTTCGGGTTGTTGAAGATTAGGCCGGAGATGGGTTTTCTGCGGCGGCGGTGGAGGTATGGGTGGTTGATGAGGGAGAGCCACCGCTTGGAAACGGATTTGAATCGGAGGAGGGAGTTGACGGGCAATCGTCGGAAAATCTCCGTCAGGAGATCGTCGTCGGAGGCCACTTCGGAGGCAGAGTTTTTGTTGACCATTTTACCCTTTCTCTTCCCTTTTTTTCGGTGGCAATTAATGAAATGAGATTGGAACATATTTATAGATATACCACGTAATATTAATTCTAAATATAGGCACATTTGTCCTAGGCAATTATTTGATGTATTGCGTGATAACAATTCAATTTTGGATAATAATTTGTTTGTACGTCAAAATGTACATCACGCTACACAATAACCCAATTTTTATATTACATGGGAAATATTTGTTTATGTTGTCCCATACACAATTTTTCCTTTTTTTAGAAAGGGTGTCGCATACACAATATTATCGAGAGCATATTTATTTATTGTGTGACTAATTTCCTTATTTATATGAGTAATCCAGGTATAATATGAGAGTTGATTTTACGAATTCTAATCGAATTAGATTATTAACTCTCATTTTTATAATACGGAGTATTAGATTACGTAAGAAGTAATATAAAATTTTTTCTTTCACATTGTATTCGATCATCTAATTTACTCCCTCCGCCCCATTTTATAACGCCTGTTTTGGTTTACGATTTTGACTGAAATTATTTTCAAATCATTTTATATGACAAATGGTATATAGTTAAAAAATAAAAATTACATATTAAAATACTAAATCAAAATATCTACAAAACTAATAGTGATAATTATACTTTATTTTATCAATTTGCTAACGAAAATTGAGAAAGAAAGTGAATGGAATTTGACCTTGTGAATAGTGAACATACATTATAATTTGGGACGGAGAGAGTAACTTTTTTGAGATCAGAAAAATTAACTCTAAATACTCATATCATTTAGTCTCATTTGTATTGTGTATTAACACAATAAAATAAAGTTTTAAAAATTCTTAATAAGATAAATTTAATAAAATTATTTAAATACTACTCCGTAATATAATGTATACTCTTTATATAATTGAGATCTAGAATTTATCTAATTTTAATTTTAAAAAATCAAAACGGAAGATATACAACGTGAATATAGAAAACATTAATCTTAAATTTTATTAATCCAATAATGCATTTATTATTAGATTCTATATTCTCCCACCTCAAATATAATATGCCAGATCATATCCCCAGATGGCCGCATCAAATGAAAACATTATCATGTAATCTAACAAGAACTAATTAATTTTGCATCAATTGTGAAGAGTTTAGTGTGATTTTCTTCTTATTTTCTCTTTTTCAAATTATTAGTTTACTTATTATGTATGAAGGGTTATGCCTTGTTCAACAAATTATAATTCTTATCCCCTATTTGTTAACTTACCAGTAAATTTTCATCCCAATCCAAATTGAACCCACTCCCATGCCAACAATTTAAAAAACAAGTGATGGCATATTTATCTATTTTATCAAATACGGAGTAATAAATAAAAATGCATACATCAATAAAAATTATTAGAGACTAGAATAGAAAATAGGATTTCATATCTTTATTTTTGAAATAAGAGTTGAAATTCATTTACATTATCAAACATTATCATGTACATTATTAAAAATGTCCATGTACAATGTCCATCCACTCTATAAAAAATAACTCTCTGTATTTTTTAAAAATACAGAGTTTTGAATACAAATAGTTAAATAAGTTCATGTTCTCTTCTACTTAATTTTTTACTCATTACTTATTCATTACTTATTCTTCTTGGAATAAGATTGGATTAGATGAGAAATAACTTTAAATATAACTATATATATTCAGATCAGACCATATCAGATCAGATTAGAATTTATTAGAATCATATTAAAACTAAAGTAATTGAAATGAGTTACTCATCCACTAATGTCACACAATTCTCATGCACACACAATTTCTAATGAGCATGGAAAATGGATATTAAATTTTGAACAACAAACATAAGAAAATGAACAAGCAATTTTGAAGTGGTAACACTATTTTGACCACAAACATTATATAGAAAATAAAGGGCTTTAAAAAAAAATATAGACAATAAAGGTTTGTGCCCGTATATGCCTTTGAGTAGTGTTTGTTTGTGCCTGTGTAATGCATGGGAGCCACCATTTTACTCGGCGTCTTCTAGCATTTTTTTTAATACGGAGCACTTCCTTCGTTCTCATTTTGATTACACTTTTATTTTTTCTCTATTCTTCAATAACTTTTATTTGTTTGTGGGTTTTCATTGATTTTTGATAAATAAAAATATTCTTGTCATCTTTTTTCTGTGGAACTTTTGATGTAGTTTTTTAATATGTAATTTTTATACCTTATTGATGTATCAATTTCTAAATAAAATAATTTCAAAAATTGTGAAATTTACCTAATAATTCTCATTTTGTATCAAAATAGGGACCGAGGTAGCTAGCATACTTTGTGAGCAAAGCCAAGGGTGGGAAAACGTAGAAGCCACAAATGAGCCAGGCGAGGTTGTCGTTTGATGAGTATACGTTACCACCTTAATGAAGGGAGTAGCTAGCTAGCTAGAATCAAATGTGTAATAATATAACATGATCGAGAAACAACAACTCTTTACGACTTTATGGAAGAAAAAATATGAAAGAATATTGTCTCTAGCAGGAAAATGAGGTAAAAAAGTGTACAAAAGGTTTGAACCAAATGTACCTATGATGAGTTGTGTGTGGGTTGCTCTCCTAGCTAGCATTATTGTTGGATGACAACTATTCCTTCAATCCATATTTTTTTTATTTTCAATATAACACTTTTATTATTAATGTTGTTATTTATACATATATATAATCATATACTTCCTTCGTCCCACTATATTTGTTCACTTTCATTTTTGCACACCATCCAATGCACTTCTTTAATCCATTTTATCTTTAATTTGTATATTAAAAAATTATAGAAATTATATACTAATAATCTATATGTTAAGACAAATCAAACAAGATCACACATATATGACTATATTTAGGCTTACACATTGAGAGAATTTGATGAGTCAAAGTGCTTAGATGAACAGTTCCAAAAGTCAAAAGTGGACGAATATAGCGGGACGGAGGGAGTATTATAAAATTGTTACGAATGAATAGTTGATATTAAATCTAGAGCATAATATATATGATGCAAATTTTTATATACTATAGTCACAGCTCGAAATTGTAAAGATTGACGGACCTGCACAATTAGTAGGGGGCGATGCCCCCAACTAATTTTTTGTATTTGTTTTATAGTATTGCCCTAAAAAATAGAAATTATAGATGGAATGTTGGAAACTAGAGCCGTGTAGCGAGGAGATGAGAAAGCTTTGGTTAATAAGTCGGCGAGCTGGTCAGCCAGAGGAACGTAGGAAACGGCCATCTGCTCAGCATTTACTAGCTTGTTCTCATACAAAGTGACAGCCGGTATCAACATGCTTCATGGGCTTGTGAAACACATGGTTTTTAGTTGGGCAAATGGCACACTGATTATCACAAAAGAGATGTGCAGGATGAAGCTTAATCTTCAAGATGTCAAACAGATAAGTGAGCCAGAGGGCACGATATTCTGCCTTGAATTGGTAGATGACCTGAACACCCTACTTTGCTTCTTTGTGCTCCGATACCATGTTGATTTAGAGAACAATATGGATTTTACTCAAGTCAATATGGAGAATACATGGGCGTATGTATAAGAGTTCTTTAACATTGTATCAGAGCCTTGTTGACTAATAGGTCACGGGTTCAAAAATCAATGCCACCTAACTTTTAAAAAAATTATGATTTCAAGTATAAGTCTCAAAAAAGGCAACACCTATAAGTGAAGGGGAATGTTAGTTTATACCAAATAATTATTTGAATAATGATTAAAAGTTAAGTATTTATGTTAAACTAAATAATTAGTTATTTAGTAAATTATTATTTTTTATTTTATGAACTTTTTATTTTAGTTATTAGAGTACATATTTGCAATGCTTTTGTGGTTTTTTTGTCATTTCACATTGGCCGTAAAAAAAAATCTGGGTTTTTTTTCTTTCTTTTTAACCAAATTATAGTCATACATTTCTCACTTCCTCAATAGTTTTCCCATTAGTTGGACCACGATCTACACAACATGGATCATAATTTAGACTACATAACCCGGATTATTTTCACGAAGTGGGCTTCACGTAGTTCAGTCCAAAGAAATTAGTAGTCCACAAAATAGTACTCCGTTATCGAAATAGATTAAAAAAATCTCTCTCTTCAGTCCAAAAAAATTAGTAGTCCACAAAATAGTACTCCGTTATCGAAATAAAATGATTTCAAAAGATGAAAGATTTTGCCTCATAATTACTAATTTGTAATCAAATTAGGGCGGAGAGAGTATATAAATATATATTAACTGGCCCAGCCTAATCTAGATTTTTTAAGTAATTATTAGGCTAAAATCCACTATTGGTCCTTCAACTTTATCAGTTGTGCACGATTGGGGTTTCAAGTTTCAAAAGTCCATAACTAGTCCTTCAACTTTATGAGTTCTGCACTATTGGTCCTTCAAGTTTCAAAAGTCCATAAGTAGTCCTTCAGGTACACGTCAGCCCTCTAGATGAAGTCCTTTTGACAATAAATATTAAAAGTGAAACGAAATACTAGTTTCATATAATACGAGTAAATTCCACTAGGTACGACTACTCCGTATTATATGAAGCTAGTATTCCATTTAGCTTTTAACATTTACTGTCAAAAGGACCTCATCTGGAGGGCTAACGTGTACTTGAAGGACTATTTATGCACTTTTTAAACTTGAAGGACCAATAATGCATAACTCATAAAGTTAAAGGACTATTTATGGATTTTTAGAACTTGAATGACTAATCGTGCACAATTGATAAAGTTGAAGGACCAATGGTGGAGTTTAGCTTAATTATTATGAACATTTTAAATTGAGCTCATTAAATAAAATGAGGAAATAAGAAAATATTCTCTTAAAGATGCCCCTGGTTCTCTTATAAAAGGGAAGTCATCTTACCAAGAAGAGGAGGTCATTTTTTTATTTACCAATTCTTAGTGATTGTTTCATTAGTTCTAAGAAACTATTAGGAGTTTACCAATTGTCAATGACCTGAAGTTTCTTTGTTGATGAAGTGCTGCCAAAAATTATAAAATCGGCCTTGAGACATTTTAGACCAAACGCCCCATGCCAAATTTTATTTCCACTTCTATATACTTCCTTAGTTCCAAATTTATCACTTAATTTAATATTCTAGATTTTTTGATAACTTCTTTTTACATGTATTTAGATTGATTATTAAATATATAAACTATGCATGTCGCCACATCTTTTTTAGAACTATTTATGTAGTGTTTTTTATTTTTATACTACTTCCTCTGTCCAAAAATTATCTTTCCCTTCAATATTTACAGGGTTAAACTTTTTTTTTACTTTGTTGACTTATTTTTGTTGGTTATTGGATAAAATAATATAGTCTTGTCACATCTAACTTTGTAGATCTTTAGATATAGTTTTTAAATATGCATTTTTTATTTTTAAATTTCACATCATTTTTCATATAAAAAAATTTGAAAATAACTTCACTCAAATATTGTAACGCACAATGATAATAACAGTTTTTGGACGAGTGGAGTATCAATTTGTAAAGAAATCATTTTAAAAGAGAAATTATTTATGTAATTCGAAAGAGTACGATAATTTTGAGAGTAGAGATAGTGATATTTTTTGAGACTACAAATAGTGATATTTTTATTTTAAAAAATACTCCGTATACTATACAGTTTTCACTTTTCGTTTGTCTCGTTATCTGTAAACCAAATGAATAGTCACACTATATTTAGAAAAAAGATAATGTATTAAAATAAAATAGGGAAGAGATAGGATTAAGTGGTTGAATCAACGACAAAACTGGTAACCATCTCGCAAAACAAACACTTTTGTCCATCACTTTATTATTGATAAAAAAAAACGTTAGAACACTAACTCTAAAGGTCCCTTATATATATATATCGATCCAAATAATAATTTGGAAAAAGTTAATTAAAAATATAATTTTAATCTGATCAATAGAAAATAAGTTTTTTAAGATTTATTTATAGTACGTACGAAAGTGATATCTATTGCATGACTACTTTTTATTGTATTGTTTAGGAACAACGTTTTCAATTAGTATTAGTATTTTTTATAAAATTTAAACGATTTAGATTAATTCTGAAAACGTTAATGCAAAAGGTTATTGTCAGATAACTTTTTGAAAAAGTTAACGATAATCTCTAATATTCTAACGCTGATGCCAAACGAGACCTAAGAGGTAATGAAATTTTCTTTGTAAAAATTCCAACGAGCTAGGTAGAGAATACTTGTAAGTGGTAAAAGTGGAAAAATTGACTAACAATATAGGAAATTTGACCACTATCAGTAGGTGTTTTCCAAATTAGGACTCGTGTAGTTTTTTTTCTTTTTTTAACCATTGGATCTGGAACTATTTTTAAATGACGGTCCAGATTTAGTTCTCCATTTAAGATGTATTCTCCCCCTCCGTTTACGGAACTTTAAGGCAGCAACTTCCTCCCTCGCAAAAAGATATTTCCATTTTGATTTTTTAGAAATTTTAGAAAGAAATATTTTATGTTGCAAAAATATCTGTGATGGACAAAAGTAAGATATGATATGTAAATTATTATTAAAAAGGTATGATGTGATGAGTAAATTTAGAATTAGTAGAGATAAAAATGACTTTTTAATAAAAATGAGAAAAATTTCGCGAGACATGTAAAAAAAGAAAGGGGAATAAACTTTTGAGGCCGAGGGAATATGTGATTAGTGTTTTTGGGAAAATTGAATATTTAGAGAGTAATATATGTGTGTTCTTTCTCTTAAACAAATTCATTCAAAGCCTTGTAATCTTAGTCAATTCTTATTAATTTTAAAATCATATTTCATTGAAAGGAAAATTCTTATGTAATTTTTATATTCACTCTCACTTTGTGGAACTTAATATGATGCATAAGTATCATAAAATAATTTGACTTTTTTGTAAAAACGAACAAAAACACTTATAATAAAAATTAGTAATAAGTAAAAATAAAAATACTTATGATCTGATTGCATCGTCTGATCTGATTTTAATAATAATAAGTAATAAGAAAAAAAATAAGTTGAAAGAAGCGCAACCGATATTGATTGTAAATTAGACTTTTAATTAAAATATGTGTGAGTAAATGTAATTGAATCACCACATGCTCAGAGACTTTCAGGATTAATCCATAAATTTGATCTAGCAAGATTACTCGAATTTCGTCAAAGGCGGTTCGAAACACCTGTCGTCTAACAATCAAATGTACTCCGTAATTGAATTAAACTAAAATGAAATCTAAAAGAAAACTTATTGTTCAAGGCATCTCTTTAAACTTTATTGTTTATGAAAAAATACTTCTTCAATCTCAATGTTATTGTTAACTATTTTTTGTTCAAACTTTATTTTCTTTGTTTGTTAATTTTTGACAAGTTATAGAATTTAATATGGCGTAATGTCACTAGAGTGGATATAGAAGCTTGAACGGAAACACATTAAAACATGAAGAAAACTTACTACCTAGCCCAAATTCAACCGTCTATAATATACTCTGTATATAATTCCCTATAAGCCCTATTTTGATGTTTGGATATGGTACTCTACAACTCTATTTTGAAGTCATCCCAAATTTTTTAGTGGGACTAGACCATAATTTGTCTCAAAACAAGATTTATTTTTTGATTTTACAATGTTTAAGACAAATGTACTCAGATACAGAAGAAAAAAGTACTCACTCCGTTTCTCATAGGTGTTTTCGTTATCCTTTTTTAAATATTTTTTTAAGATTTAAAATACCACAAGTAATTTCACTTACTTTATTTATTATACATCACCATCCCATTTATTATACTCCAGCCATTTTACATTAAGTGTAACTAAAATTTATCTTTGACCAAAAAAATAATTTTTATTGAATTTAAGAGGAATACGAAGTAACGTGAAATTATACTCCCTCTCTCCCTCTTGGTTCTCCCAAGTTGACCTAAGCCGTAAACTTTTTAAAATTTTGAGTATAAATTACGAAAAAAATACATTGAACTATGATATAAACTTAATATAAATAAATTTATCTTGATATATAATTTTGAAGTTTCATAATTTTATATTTTCTCCATCCCAAAAAGATTACTACTATGTATTTAGGAATTTCCCTATTTTTTTTTATCTTTCTTCAAAAGCGACGATGCTTCCTTTCTCCGCCTATGAAGCCTCGTGCGAACCATCCTTGGAAAACCCATTTTCTCATCCTTTATATAATCGCCCGCCCGCACCCACTCTCTCTACCCTATCCAAACTCCATCTTTTCTTCTCTTTTTCTTTCAATTTCAACTCTCAATTTCAAAAGACAGAAAAAAAGGAGAGAATAAATGGCATCACCGGATGAAGCCTCTGCACTTGACCTCATCCGGCACCACCTTCTCCTCGACTCTGTTTTTCTCGAGCAATTCTCCTCCCCGCCGGAGCCGCCGGCTGTTTCCAGCCCCACCAAGAGGTTCTGCGAGAGGAAACCCACTCTGAGTATCGCGATTCCGAGACCTCAGGCGAAGAAATCGGCAGCTCAAGAATCCGGCGAGATCAAGAGGCACTACAGGGGAGTGAGGCAGAGGCCGTGGGGGAAATTCGCGGCCGAGATCCGCGACCCGAACCGGAAAGGGTCCCGGGTTTGGCTTGGGACCTTCGATACCGCCGTGGACGCCGCCAAGGCTTACGACCGGGCGGCGTTCAAGCTGAGGGGAAGCAAAGCCGTGCTCAATTTCCCGCTCGAAGTCGAGAATTTCCGGCCGGGGGACGACGAGTCCCAGCCGCCGGCGGTGAATTCGTCCCGGAAAAGGGCAAGGCAAACTCGCGCCGGGGATGAACTGGCGGTGATTAAGGAGGTTAAGATGGAAGTGGAGGAAGTGTCAAGTAACGGGACGGACGACGGAGTCCCGACGGCGGCGGCGGCAGCTCCTTTAACGCCGTCAAGTTGGATGGCGGTGTGGGACAGTGGTGAAGCGAGGGGCATATTCGAGATTCCACCTTTGTCGCCAAATGTATACGGTGGTTATTATGGGATTATTAAAGTTTAATTACTCCTACGGAGTACACTTGAGATGTTTTATTGTCAATCATTAATTTAAACATAAATGATGCTACAAAAATAGGAAGTTGGATAAGGTTTTTCTCCGAAATTATTTAATTTAAATCCACGAGGGCATATAGGTTTTGGTTTGAAGTAATTAATGTAAATATATATTCTTAGTCTTGTTTATTTACAGTATCTATTTATTGGTTTAGTGAGTATTTACTTAATGCAAGATACTTTCAGTTGGAGTAAAACATGGCTAAATTAGCAAAGAGTAAGAAAACACATCTTCAGTTTTGCATCAAAAGTATCAAGGGGTGAATTAAAAGTAATTAATTATTCACACAAATAAATAATTTCATTCTAGGAAGTTTCACATTTTTATAATAACATCTCAATCAAGAGTTGTGTTATTGTGAGCCTTACATTCACAAGTAAATGTGGAACTTTCCGCATATTTTCAATACTCTCATACTTGGATTTCTTTAATTTTACAAACTCATCACATAAAATTATTTTTACGTGTGAATGTCCATAAAATAAGCATTTGACCTAATGATCACTGAAGAATTTGTCCTCAAAATCAGATACCCTTTAAGTCGTATACAGACAAGAAATATGAGTGTTTCTTTTCTGAAAAGAATGTCACAGCTTACTATTTGAAATCCACGTGAATCTTTGTCTATTTTTATTATTTTATTAATTATTTGACAAAATAAAATATTTTTGTCATCCTTTAATTTGAAGAAGTAAAGTACTGTACACGTAATTTTTAAAGATGTACATTTTAATTTTTATTTTCTATATCAATCTTTAAATATAGACGCATTACTCAAAAGTTAAAGTTAAATCAACAAGGGCATCAATATATGAAAGGAATTAAAAAAACGTGCAAAATATAAAGCACAAAGTTTGGTGGGCATATTAAAAGTGGAGCTAAGATTAGATTAAGTTCAATGAACACAGCGAGATTTTTGAATCGGACTTCCCAACCATACTAAAAGAGTCAATTTCATTTCGACATCTGGGCCCTACTTTGCTTGTCGGTCCTTATAATTCCCTAAATTAAATCATTGTTTTCAAAGTCTTTGGAACAGTGTTTAGGAAACCGGACCGGACCGGTCGGTCCAACCGGCCGTGTCACTAATCCAGTCCGATCCAATTGATAAACCCAGTTTTCAATTGACCCGTCCAAACCCGCCAGACCCGTAGAACCGGGTTAATTTTAAAAAGTAGGGAAACTGGTAGGTTTCGAACCCAAGACCAAAGGGATTACAAAGTAGGAGCCTATTGCCAACAAGCTATTCACGTCCTGCGGAATATGTTGGCAGCGATATTATATGTATACTACTTTACAGTTTACATATGTGATATACAAAACAAACTAATACAAGTACGTTTTTTTGCAAGTATGCATTTATATTTTATTCACTGTATGCATTTTTTAAATAGTTTCAAAAAATTCAAAATTATTTAATTTTTTTTCAAAATCAAATATACATGGTAAATTTAATACTTGAAAGTTATTGTTATTTTTAAAACTCAAGTGATATTTAGTGTTTATAATTTAATATCCTAATTTTTTTCCAATCATTTTGTTCAACTAAATATAATATTTAAAATGTCAATTGTATAAAACAATACACTATCTAGTCTTTACTTTTTGAGAATATGTGTATCGCACAAATATTTAAATAATTATTAGAAATTGATTATCAATTTTTAATAATAATAAAAATAATCAAATACAAAATAAAAGGTGTGAAATAGCATATGCACAGTGATACTAAAAACTAGATGGAAAATAAAAAATAAATTAAATTTTTTATCTAATATATAATATAAAATGTTATTATTATAAACATTGTTTGACCGAGTCATTGACACTCGGTTTGACTGGTTCGACCGATCAACCCTTGAACCATTGCCTCATCCGAGTCGACGTCCGGTCTGGTTTTCAGAACATTGCTTTGGAACAGCTAGAGAAATACAATATCTCGTTCGTCCATTGAAAATTTGAAAAAACTTTTGATTGAATTGATTTTTGACGTTGTGTTCGAATATAATTCAATATGGATATTTAATGATTTCTTCCTTTTTTATTTAGGCTATCTGAATATTTAGTGTATGATTATAAAATTAAATTTATGAATTTGATTCAGGACAAAGTACCATATATGTCAGTGTAGTATCTAAAAATATTTAATTACTCCATGTATTCATAATTGAAAAAATTCCGAGACAAGAAAGAATTATTGGACTGAATTCGACAAAGGGAAAAATGCACTCGCTGACTTCCTTTGAAATTTCTTTTTTTTAATTTTGCTCAAACGAAGTCGCTGACTTCCTTTGAAAAAACTTTTTTCTCAAAGAAAGTCGGCGACTTCCTTTGAATTTACTTTTTGTTGACTAGTTTTCTTCCTCATCTTTTACTCTTTATATGGCCAAACACGTGACTTCTTTTTTTTTCTCAAAGGAAGTCGCCAACTTCCTTTGTCACTGATTGGAAATACTTTGGCTTTTTTGGAATTCAATCAGCAAAAACTTCCCTTTCTCGGAAGTTACCCTTCATAATTGGAGCAATTTAGTTATATATCTGTCTTCACATTATTTATAGTTCAATTATGACATGAAAGTGTTGCATATACATTTGAAAAAACTATTCTTTACCTAATGCAATATGCATTTTCTTGTTCTTTTTCTTTTGAGTAAAAAATAAGAGAAAAAATTGTTTATATTATATAACGACTAAAATTAGATAAGAAAATTGTACTATCTCCGTCCCAGAGTATTTGTCCACTTTCATTTTTACACATCATCCAATGCACTTCTTTAATCCATTTTATCTCGTAATTTGTATATTAAAAAATTATATAATTTATATATTAATAATCTATATGTTAAGACAAATCAAACAAGATCACACATGACTATATTTAGGCTTACACATTAAGAGAATTTGATGAGTCAAAGTACTTAGATGAACAGTTCTAAAAGTCAAAAGTGGACAAATAGAGCGGGACGGAGAGAGTAGTATGCCCAAACAGTACCTCAATGTCAACTATTATAAAATTAGGTGTCATTACTAAGAATCAGGGGTGAAATATAGGAAGTGAAGAGACTAAGTTGCTTGTTTTGAGTACAAAGATTAGCTTGAATATTCTTAAATAGTACGGAGTACAAGGATCTCTAAAATACTTTGTCCATTTTAGTTATATATTTTAGGAAAAATTACCCAAAATAATCTCAACTTTACCCGGTCTTTCAAAAATAATCCCACATTTCACTGTGATGCATAATAATCCCAACTTTACTGAAATTTGCCAGTTTTGGGTCGCCGTTAAGTTTCTAACGGAGGGTTAACGGAAATGCCCGTTTTAGGCAACAAAATGAAAGTTGGGATTATTTTTGATGAATTTTCATTTTTTTTTATTTTTTAAAATTTTTCATTTAAATTTTTTAAATTACTTTCTACCTCCATCATCATTTCTTTTTCTTTTTTTAAAGATTAGTCTTAGTTTAAAAAAATAAAAATAATAGAAATAAAAAATGAAAAAATGAAAAATGTAACTAAAATGATACAAAAATAATAAAATAAATAAGGTAATCAATGGAAACTAACTTGAAATTGGTAAAAGTAAAACAAAATTATACGGGTGGGTTTAATATTTTACACATTATACAAAGTATTAACATATCACTTCTTATTTTTTAGAAAAAAATATCTACAATAATTCCAACTTTACCGGACGGCTTGTTTTTTTAAAAAATAAGTAGTACATTAAGACTCTGTATAGAGTGTAAAATGTTAAAACCTACCATTCTGTATATATTTATTTTATTTCTTACCAGTTTCTGTTTAATTTCTATTGATTACATTATTTATTTGATTAATTTTGTATGATTTTAGGTATTTTTCTCATTTTCATTATTTTTTATATCTATTTTTGTTCTAAGGTAAGAACAATCTTTAAAAAAGAAAAAGAAATGGAGGTTGAAAGTAATTCAAAAAATATAAATAAAAATTTCAAAAAAAAATTAAAAAACAAAAATTCATCAAAAATAATCCCAACTTTAATTTTGTTGCCTAAAACGGGCATTTCCGTTAACTCTCCGTTAGAAACTTAACGGCGACCCAAAACTGACAAATTTCAATAAAGTTAAGATTATTATGCATCACAGTGAAAGGTAGGATTATTTTTGAAAGACCGGGTAAAGTTGGGATTATTTTAGGTAATTTTTCCTGTATTTTAAAACATGATCGAAAATTCAATTCTTCAGAGTTAAAGAGGATAAGCCACCAAATGACGAGTAATGAATTAAACAACGAAAATACCCGCACGGGTAACCCAAGTGGCAAGCACTTGGTGAAATTTGGAGAATGACCAATGATCGAAACCTGACAGCGACCGTTGTGGAGGCGACCACCTCTGAAAAATGGGGGGAGTCTCTGGTGCGCACTAGGATATGGTCTAGCTAAGTGTTGTGTTTGGGTCACCTTGATTTATCTTCTCTCACATTCCCGTCGGATCGGGGGTAAGGGGCGCCCGGGGTGAGCGATTTCACCTTTTGGAGAATGAATTAAACAACGAAAAAGATCAAAGTTTGATCATTTTTTTCAAATGTATGAAACTCTGAAATACTTCCCACTCCATCAGTATCCTTCTGATTGAAAACAACAACAATAATTAGAAAATTTACAGTTTCTTTTCACCTTTTACTTTATATCACATCAAATCAATATTTCACCTTCAAATTTAAACAACCTTTTTATTTTCTTTTAGTACTCCCTCAGTCCCTAAATATTTACCACACTTGTATTTTCGAGACGAAATATCAAGTTTTTTCAATTTATTTTATTTACATATTGGTATAGAAATAAAAAATAAAATTTACATATCAAAAAATTACATGAAAAGTTTTTCGAAATAAGAGGTGTCAAGAATATTTAATTTTATTCCCTCCGTTCTAAAATTAATTTCTCATTTGACTTTTCACGGTCTCCAATGCGACACTTTGACCATTAATATCTCCATTTTTATATGAATATGTATTATCAAAATAGTATATTTCAAAACTATGTTTCAAAATGAATCTATTGATACTAAATTTATATGAAAATTCAATATATTTTTTTCCGTAATATACAGTCAAAGTTTAAAAACTTTGACTGCAAAAGTCAAAATGGGAAATTAATTTTAGGACGGAGGAAGAATCAAATAACCAATGAAAACATAGAAATAAATAAAAGTTCTCGCGACTGCTGAAAAAGCAAACGTTGCAAATAATTTGGGACGTAGGAAACACTTTTTAGCCCTTTTAAACCTATCATATCACTTTCTAATCACTGCTCTCTTTATATTTTTGTACTTTTATATCGCAATTAAGATGAGTACTCCCTCTGTCTAATAAGTTGGTTTTCCCATTACGTATTGGCCTTGTTTGGATACTAGCAGTTGACAGTTGGCTGTTGGCTGTTTATGTTAGCTGATTTGAATGGCTGATTGAGTTAGCTGTTTTGACCGGCTGTTTCTGTTAGCAGTTAAATTTTAAGTGTTTGGCAACTTTAGCTGTTTATAGTTAGCTGTTTGTAAATAAAATTACATAAAAGGACATCCCTCCATTTATGGTATATTTTATTTTACAATTTTTTTAAATATCATATCATAAATATATTTTTTTAAAATTAAAAAAATTAAATAAAAAATTATATATATATATATATATATATATATATATTTTT
>OOIL02001679.1:1670411-1681499 GCA_900332095.2 Cuscuta campestris
GCAGGGAAATTGAAAGTATTAGTTGGAAGTTGGAACTAATCCTAAATTAATTTTGCTTCATATGATTGGATTTTCATTTGAATTGTTGCTAATTCCACTCGCATTTTAGCTAAATTTGTCCCATTTATTTCAAATTTTATAAATTTATTCTAAAAATTTTAACAAAGAGAGTAACATGTAACTTTAATTTAAGGATAAATTTGTCTAGTTCTCAGAAATAAGATGGTTTAACAAAAAATATGGTAGATTTAGCAATACTTTTTTTACATTCATGAGTCCATATTTTTCCCATAAATTAAAAGTTTAGACTTTAAAGTGCATTTTGAGATGAGTATGGCAAGTGAGTATTCTCTCTGTCTCATAAAATTTTTCTCAACCACTATTTAAAGATCATGTTTGAATCACTTTTATTTCATTAGTCAGTGCCAAAAAATAAAAATAATTTAAATGGTTAATCACATGAATGTGTGACAAGTTGTAGGACTAGAATTCAATATGATTCTAGACACTTTAATTCCATTGCACATTTCAAAGGTAATGAGTTAATTTATTAGAAAATCCAACAAACGTATAGAGTTAATTTATAATCCTTCTATTCACATTTAAAGGAGAATTATGATTTTTGTGAAATATATCAAAAGTTGAATGAATACTGACATACATCACATCTAAATTCATTCAACTTTTGATGTATCTAGAAAAATCATAATTCTTAAGTGTGATTGAGGGGAGTCGTAGTTATACAACTAATACTCCGTATTATTGCATGAACTCACCTTCCCAAAATGCCTAAAATTGCACTCATTTACACTATGTTTGATTCAAGATTTAGAAAGGGAAAAGAAAAGAAAAAGAGAAAACTTTTCTTGTTTGGTTAGAGAGAAAAAAAGAAAATAGAAGAAAAAGAAAATGGGAAAAAAATGCACTAAGAAGAAGGAAAATGATTTTCCTTCTTTTTTAGTGAAGAAAAGGAGAGAAAATCTCTTTCTTTTCTTTTCCTTTTAAATTCCACGAATCAAACATAGTGTTAGAAGGGAAGATTAAAATCACATTGGTATGTGAAATCTTGCACTGCACAGAAAGTCACATTGTTGTCCCTTGCACTGCTCAATGCGAGTGGCGTATACATAAAACGATGCTTGTTCAGAATATAATAGTCATTTCTGTCAAATATTATCTTTAAAAAAATGGAATTAGTCCTTGGCTATGTACCCAATTTTATCTTTTTTTAAATTCCGCGCAAAAAAAAAAATTTACGGAACAAAAGGAAGAGACATATAGTGTAAGAAGAACATTTCTCAGAGAACATGTGGGGTGGCCCAATGTTATTATCCTTTAACAAAAAAAAATGGCATTTTGTTTCTGTCATAATCCATGAAATTAAACACATACCTACAATTTCCACATGAAAAACGTAGCAATATACATAACCTTTTATTTTTCATTTCTCTTTTTTATCCATTCTAAAATAATCTTCATATCCTTTTTATTTTAATTTCCTAAAAAAAATGTTGAGTTATGGCTCAAATCGTTTTTTTATTCTTCAACGTTTTCTTAAACTATGTCAAGTCAAATCATGAAGTTTATTTTAGGACAAAGAGTATTGAAAAATTACATGATATGCACGCATATTTTTACTCCCTTCGTCCCAAATTATCTTCGTGTATGAGATTGACTTGATTTTTAATAAAGTAAAACTTGTGCAATTATAGTTTGTGTAGAGAAAAGGAAAATAATACTGACCACAAAAAACTTTTCTTAAAGAGAAAATGGAAGAGAAATTTAGACCAATACAAATAGAAAAATAGAAATTTTGATATTTCTTTCAGCTACAAGCATTCATTGTACTTCAATAAAACTAGACTTAGATGAGCTCATTTCATTCAGAAGCTTGTTTGGGCTTGGCCCTCTTAGGTCCGCTTCAGATCGGGCCAAAAAATTCTCAGCCCGACAACCTCGGTTGTATTGCCGAGCAGACTGGTCCAACGGGCCTAGCCCAGATGGGGGTAGAAAGTGAGGGCTTAGCAATCAACTATGCCAAGTCAGAACTGTGTGAAGATCCATTTCAAGAACCACATAGCAAAACATTTTGTAAAAGCACACACCATTCTTAGCAGCTAAACTTCAGGCCCAGTAGCAAACATAGTGATGAGGCCACGGAAAACTTGGGCCGACAGTTGATGGGCCCGGAATGGCTCGCCGTCTATGTTCCACACACTCTCTTTTCCAAAAGAAGTGAAAGTAAAAGCCCTAGTCTGCATGTGATGCATGTAGACAGTGAGTGCTTCAATGGACAACAAAGAGGAACTTCAAGGTATGGTAAGAATGAAGCAATACCTTGCAGTGTTCAACAAATTGAAAATCCAAGGGATTCCCGCCTTTTTTTGCTAGCTGCGTAAGATGCCTGCGCGTATTGTTGTCATCAGTATAGATTGATATGGGGAAATAGATTGATGTCAAATAAGATATCGAAAGCTCCCTTTAAAAGAGTGTGCCTTTCATTGATGTCAACAATACTAATATGTTATCTAATCGGTATTTTAGATACTCCATAATTTGTTCCCCACGGTTCTTTTGACACTGGTTTTGGGTGTCATAGTATGACACATGGGTGCTACAGTGCTCCATTGGGCCTCGAAGTGGGTCTTATCCCTTCTAACCCTCATCCCCCTATAGCATTTTGGTGTTTCCCGGGGGGTGGGGGGGCTAGTGCAGCAAGAACAACTTCGGGACCCAGACCCTTAATGGTTGGTGTCATAATATGACACGCAAGGTGGGTATCAATAGAACCTACATCTCGATGCACAAAAGCGAGAACGTGGACGATTAAAATCCGAAGTGAGTGTTTCACATGAGGTGTGTAAGTGTGTAACCCATGGGGTAACATGGGTTGTCATTTTAGTATCCCTCATATGTGTGTGTGTGTGTGTGAGAGAGAGAGAGAGAGAGAGAGAGAGAGAAAGAGACCATAAATAAGAAGCATGAGGGCAATCTCTGATCAATATAAGATGAAAGAAACCATCTGAAAGATGAGCATCGGCCACAAGTCCATCGAGAGCTTTTTCGTTGCGACAAGATATTATTGCACAACCTATACTCAGAAACCGTCCTTTAGACTTCAACCATTTTCTTGACGAATATGGCTCTTCGTCCGGTCTCTCCTCTTTCCCTGCTGATGTGTCACTAGCTTTTGAGTTGCAAACAGTGCAGTTCACACGGCAAACATTTCTTTCCTGCTTCTTACGTGCAAGTGCTGCTTTCATCCTATTACTACCCGCTACACCTCCCTCTTCGCCTTTCTTTGAATCTGCAGCTTCCAAATATGTGACTTCTGCTTCATATGAGCTTCAAGAAAGAAATACTATAAAGGTCCTTATGAATGCTCCAAAAATAATCTTCCTACTTTCCCTTTTTGTATGTCCCAAAAGAAAATTTCTACTTTATTTCCTTTTAAAGAAATGAACACATGGCTCACAAAAATTATATTCTATAAACAAAAATCATTTTCACTTTTCCTAAACTTCGTGAAATTCCAAGTAGGAAGTTTTTTATGGGATGGAGGGAGTAATGAAAAACATTCGTATTGAAGAGAGAAATCCTAGTAAGCATATACCTGTGTCGGAGGAATACTTTAGTTCCTGCAAAATCGTATCTTGTTGGGCCCATCCAGCGATATTTTTCACTTTCTGTGATTACGTCTCCATAAAATCCATACCCAGCAAAGGAGGCTGCATAGCGCTCAGAGGGTTCATCATCCTTTGAGGTGGATGATAATTTCCATCTTATAACTCGAGCAATATCAAGGCAGACACTTTTGCCAAGCACAATTTGCAATGCAGATGTTATATGATCCCGAGCACCTGTGGTACTGCAGAAGCCAAAGCCATTTGAATTTTTAAACAACAATGGGGGTCAAGATGTACGCAATCTTACCACTGTAACATCAGAGAGGTTGTCTCTGTTAGACCCTAGATGCATTGCTGCATTTAATGTCCAAAACTTTATAGAGTAAGAAGCAAGGGAAGTTTAATGTGACTTTTTCAAAACAAAAGGCAATTCTGATTTACTTCTCATTTGAAGATTCTTGATCGAAGGAACATATATAGCTCTGAAAGAACAAGCATTACAGTAAAGGGTTGCTTTACTTACATACTCCCTCCGTCCCAAAAATATTTACCCACTTTTCCTTTTTGGATGTCCCAAAAAACACTTCCCACCTACTTTAGTTCCTTTTTTAGCAATGAAATAATGAACATGTGGCAACCATACACTTATCACTCAACACTTTTCGTGAACTCCGTGAAAGTCAAAGTGAGTAAATTTTTTTGGGGACGGAGGGAGTATTAATTGAAAACCCGTAAGTGAAAAAATCATTATATTGTATATAAAATATAGATTGAATGACACTAAGGACCTAAATACACAAGCTAATAAAAGTCAGTCAAATACCAGATAACGATGGCATCGGTTGATCCTGCTGGAATTATCCCAAACCTGAAATGTTCATTCGGAAATAAAAAAGAATCCCCATCTGTTTGTCCAAACCATGACAAAACCAAAGTTCAGAAATGAAGCAAGATCTAAACGAAAGCTTGGTTAACAAGTTGTTGTTTATAGGAATGACAGATGAAAGAAGACTTCTTGAATGATATATCCCACAAATTCAGTTGACAGCCGTGAACAGTAAACTAACTAACCTCCCTTGCAAGTGACTCCTGCAAACATCAATACATTTGTATGACAACAATTTTGCAGACATTTACATCGTGCAGAAGAGAAACTGCGAGTAAAATTTACATGCTGAGATGTTTGTACCTTGCCTTCCATCAAGCTCAGAATGAGGGAGAAGAGGGGAGCGGTCTTCATTATTATTATTATTATTATCAGAAGGTTCTGCTATGTTTCCATCTGTATCATGGACCGTCACATTGCAACCATCGTTGACAGGTTGAATAGATTCTGCTGGGTGTGGTGGGTATGGAGCTTTATGCCTGGACAAAAGAAGGCCATTGAGGATTTCATTGAAGAACCCATCTCCACCCTGGTATTGCAGTAAATAATATTAGTATTAGAATATTAGTAAGAGTTTTCTATTCGTATTGGTATTCTACAACAACAACAAACCCAGTAAAATCCCACAAAGTGTTGGGTCTGGGGAGGGAGTGTGTATGCAGACTTTAACCTACTTGGAATTAGTGAGGTTGTTTACAAGAACCCCTGGCTTAAATAAAGGAGCACAGACAATGTAAACACAGTAGCACGAACAAAGTGATGCGGGCACAGAGACAAGAAGCACCCAGAAGCACTAATATTTTTAAGAACATTATTGAAATTGATTATCACTCGAGTTACTTGCACATTGATAATATTACAAATAGTGTACATTGGGGAGTAAAACTTTGTGAAGAAAAGTTCAGAGACTACATTTCATACTTCAAATGATTGGTACAAAGGCCCTTCTAAACAATGGAGTAAGCATTAATGGCTCAATGAGACAAGCTATTTTAGAATCAAGACTACTTCCAGCAATTCGAGAAGCAAGACTACTTTCCACAAACTTAATCAAATAAGGAAATACAATTCCAAGCTTGATAAGCCTTGATTATATAAAACTGACAGGTTTGAGTCTCTAGGGTTTTGACAAGGACGATTCTCTTCCGCGTACACTCTATCATATCACAAATGTGCTTATAACAAATTACCAAGAGCATTAATTACTCTTTTTACAACTTTAACCCTTCTTGGGCTTTGAAGATATAACTAATTATGGAGTACTTTTTTCAACTTTCAATTAAGGGTTGGATAGTCATTTTGTATATTTTGTACCTATTAAATGGCATTCTTAATCTATTTGTTCAAACCTTAAGTCAAGCTGTGCTTCGAAAACTAACGATATAGAATAGAAAGTTATTTCACTTACAACAGCTACCACACCATCATATGAATTAAGCTCCTTGTTTGAGATGGATGCCATTACATCAAACGCTTGTCCTGCTCTCTCTGTTACAGTGACCTACACGAAGAATGTTGAGGATAGATTTTAAACATGCATTGTTCTAAAATATGTTATTCAGAATATTAAATTCTTATAAATGAAACTAATATTTGTTTATACTCTTGTGAAATCAGTCCATTTGAGGGCCCTACGGGGTTAGAGGGGTAGGAACCACTTCGGGGTCAAATGAAGCACTGCAGAGCCCTCAAATGGACCTAGTGGCATATTAAGACACCAGAGTTGGGTGTCAAAAGAACCCTGGTGCTTAGAAAAATATAAAATAATGTTAAGTCCGTGGTCTCGACACCATTGAACTTTAGGCCTAGCTCCATTCCCGCTAAGAAGTAACAGAAAAGAAGCTTAGAAGTTACCTTTGTCTTCACTTCAGCTTGTGAAAATATAGGAGCCACAGCTTCCCATGTTCTACACCCATTTCTCTTCCCACTCCTTGGATTAACAAAAACCTAGTCAATCAAAAACGGAGTCTGGGAAAAATCTTACAGATTTATCTTATTTGTAGCGTAATAAGAGGGCTACAACAACAACAACAACCCAGTTAAATCCCACAAGAGTAGGGTCTGGGGAGGGTGTGTGTACGCAGACCTTGCCCCTACTCGAAAGTAGAGAGGCTGTTTCCAAAGAGACCCCCGGCTCAACGTCGAAAGTTGCATTGCTTGACTAACTGCTACTTCATTAATTAAAGAAGCGCAAATAGTTTAGATATCCATTTTGATTTATTCCATCACACCCCAAAGCCAAAAACAGGTGAAATTTTGGCTCCATCGGAGATGATGGAAAGAGTGTAATAAGAGGGCTATATTACTAAATTCCGAAAAGTAATTAATCTTATGGTAGCATTACAACTCACTTAACACATACCAGAAGACTTTTAGGTCGCCCCCCCTGCAAGCCTAACAAAGATCTGATCCGATTAACCCACACCCGGCAAGTCAGCAGGTCCTTGTGGCCAAAGTTATAGCGTGACATGGCCAAAACACTATTGCAGTTTCTTGACTTCTGAGCGTAATGTACAGAAAACCGATACATCTGATGTGTCAAATAAAAAATTCAAACCAAACTAAGACATAAGGAGAGGAGTAGAACGATAACCCATTGTTTGGCAATATAAGAGAACGAGAAAATGAACCTCAAATGAATGGCCAGAGAATAACCGAGCAGCACTTTGAAGAGAAGATTCATGTACCACGCCCCAACCATTATACTCAACAGCATATACATCACAAAATTTCACACTGGTTTCACATCTGCGGAATAGTTTTAATCCTAAACAAAGAGATTGATCCTCCTCCTGTCATACATATTACATAGGGTGAAAATGTTAGCATTATATGATTAGTAACGCTGAAAACAGTGAAAAGTAAAAAAAAACAAAAAACAAAAAAAAAACAACCATATATAACTAGAGAACAGAAGAATAGCAGCCAAAGGAGGCCTAGTTAGAGATAGACAGATACTTATAGAAAAAAGGGCAACCTACAAATAGAGTGCATTTCTTCTTCCAGACTGCCATTTACAGCTCTTCGAGCTCAATTTGTAGAAAAAACACGCATATTTTCATAAACATTAACACCAACTACTCAAACGTGGCAAGAGAACCATATATATGAATCATCATCTTCTTCGGATCACTCAAGAAATAAATCTCGGTTGGACAAAACAAAAAGGAATGAAATGGAGGGGGAAAAAATCACATTTTCAATGTACAAGCTTACGTTAGACATAGATTCAGGTGATCCCCAAGACAAGCCGTCGGAATCAAGGGCGACAACAACCTCGCCGACGCCGTCCAAGAAGAGATTTGAGCTCAAGACTGAGCCTTGAGAATCAACATCAGCAATCGGATAAGAGTCTCCCGCCGGTGATGAACCGCCGTAGCTCCCCATCATTTGGAATTGTGTGTTTGCGGCTTTTTTCAGATTTTTTATTTGAGCAGAAAATCCCACCCGCTTACCAGGAAGAAAACAACAAATCTGGGTATTGATCTTTGTCGTCAACGCTCTAAATGGAATTTCCTGAAATTTTCGTCCTAAGCTCATTTGTTCAATAACGCACGCCATTTGTAAAAAGTGCTTTTAGAATTAGATTGCTTGATTTACTTCATCCCTAGTTTGTTTTTTCTTGAGTTTACTTTTATTTTAATTAAATTCACTATTTTTATCCTCAAATTTGGATTTCATCTAAAATACTTCTTTTATATTTTTAAAGCTAAATTATCAATTTATCATCAATGAATTAGAGTTAGTTAGATACTTCCTCCGTCTCACAATGGATGCCAATGCAAAATTATAAAAATCTCATGTTTTTTAATTAATTTTATTCAAAACTTGACATAGAAATAAAATGCAACTCTTACATATGGAGTATTTATAAATTTCGTCAAAAGTTCTACAAAATAAGATATGACACCAATATTTTATGTTATCAAATTAACAATGAAAAAATATAAGTAAGCAAAAATTATCATGAATTTTAAATAATGTAGAGTGACATATTTGTGAGAGAGGGATTTTGATTCTCCCTTATTTTTTTCCTTAACTATAATCCAGTATAAAAACTTCATCCTAAATTGGTACTTTGTACTCCTTAATGGTTACAGAATAGTGTAAGAGAAGGGCGAAATTAAATTTAGTAAATATAAGGTTGAAATCAAATAGGAGTATATGATACTTCTAATTTCAATATGAAAATTACTCCTAAACGTCTTTCTCCCAAACTGTCACCTTAGCACCACACAAGAACCCAAGAACATATTCATAGCAATTAACAAGTTGAAGAGTCACAATCAAGTTTTTAAGAATGACTAACATTAATACGTAGTAATTGTTAACCTCTTGAATTCGTATTTCTACTTTCATCCTCAATAGGTTTTTGACTTCCAAAATCCAACTCGTCCGTGACAAACACACATTTTCAAGCTTACCCATAAGGTAGCAATTGATTACAATGTGAATTGCCCCACAAAATAAACACAAGAGAAAATGGAAAACCATTTCATATTCATAGGTCCATATTTTTTTCCATAAATTAAATGTTTATAGTCCATTTTGAGATGAGCCTGGTAAGTAAATATTCGGGTATCTCATAAAAAAATCATTCACTATTTAAACATCAAATTTCGATCACTTTTTTTTTAATCCCGTTAATCATAGTGTTGGAAAACAAAAATAATTTCAGAGATTAATCACATAAATATAGTGAACAAAAATTAATAAAACAATGTGAATTATGTAGTACGGAGTACTCCCTAAAATAAACAGCAAGAAAACATATATGCATATATGAAAAGGAAAATTGTGTTTGCATAACATTTATCTCACTTTTTATGCCCACACCCCTTTTTGTTTCCATAGTCACAAACGTGACCAGAATATATGTGAGGGCAAAATTATTATCTATGCAAACTAAACTTGGCGTGAAAAAGTTATCACTTTGGGTTCACACAGTAAACACACTGCCATGGCACCAAGACTCACAACAGGATGTGTGTGAGACCAAAAGTCTTGTTTGTCCAAGCTTGATGTGAACAATGGTGTCAAAAAATGGTGTACAAATAACATAACTACATAGGGAGTAAAATTTAGGGGGATAGGATTGTGGTTATGTCCCCCCATCATGTTGGCTATTTGTCACAGAAGTAAAACCAATCATCTTCAATCTCCAAAGATGTCAAAAAACAAAAACTATTTTTCTTATAATCAGACTCTAACCTCCTATCACCATTGCAAAGAAACAAAAAAAAAATTACAATGCTAACCCTGAAAATATGTAAGAATGCACAGATGATAGTTGTCTCACATTGGCTTATAATTCTGCCCAAGTTATTGCAATGATCCCAAGAGGGTAAGCGGAGATGAAGCCAGGTGCTTTGTCACCTCCAAACCGTCTCGTTTGCATCCGTAAATATTGCATTATGATGCTCAATCAAGCACTGAAGAACTTCTATTGCACCAAAGTCAACAGGCAAGCCATCATCCAAAGGTATGGGAGATGAAGCATCTGTGCTTTCATCCTCATCTAAATGCCCAATAAGGTAGTACCACAACAAAAAAAATCATTTAGTAAGTTTGACTATCACATGATAAGTGCAAAATAGTAATTATGATGGAGAGTATCAGGCTCCGTTTGGTTACATTTTCTTCAAAAATGTTTTCTAATTTTCCTACAAAAATTTTCGTGTTTTGTTTTCATGAACAAATCTTTCACACAACAAATTTCAGTAGTAATGGGATCGAATGAAGCCTGAGAAACAAGAATGCAATATAAGAATTTATCATTCACCTGCAAGCATATCCCATGTGCTATAGTTAGAATCAGATTCTGTCTTTGAATGTTTTTTTGGTAAGCTGCTCCAGAACTGTTTATAATAGTCTGGACTCCTTCCTTGTTGCCACATAATGATCGGAGCCATTTCCATGGCAAGGCTTCGAGCATCCATCTGCCACAACAAACCATGAGGGAAGAAAGACATATGGGTAACATGTTGATATAATATTGAAACCCAAGAGCAAGATACAAGATATGACGGGAATTCCCGAACAAGTCAAGCAGCTACATGCAAACTGCACTTCAAAAGTTAATCATACAAGCGGGGAGCAACTTACACAAAAATACGATAAATCACAACTTTGTCCTTAAAAATAATGGATGAAACAACAATAGAATTAAGAGAAAACCACACTTCAGTCCTCCAATTGTTCAACCATTTATGTAATCAAGAACACGCCTTACTTTTGCAGATTTAGACACTAATTTAGTTAGAATTTGTCCCTCTCATTAAAATTACCATTTACGCCATTAAATACTAGGGCTTGTGTATACATTCTCGGCATTCTATGGTGATTTTATCAGGAGGAACTAAGTAAAGATCTCAATGATAACACATTAACACAATTGATATGAAAGACCATGCTCACAAAATCCAAAAACCATGTCCCATATTACATAATGCCAAACAATAGAGGGACTAAGAGTGCTATTTTTCCTGAATAAATTAACAGCACTCGTGATCTACCAATTGGAGTCAAAGAAAATGTTGCAACTAGTTTTTGGAACACATTGCCCCCCACCTCCCC
>OOIL02001679.1:1681694-1785535 GCA_900332095.2 Cuscuta campestris
CCCCCCCCCCCCCCCCCCCCCCCGATGCACACACTCACACGTATAGATACCATGGGGTTGAACAAGATATGGCCAAACAGAAATCAACTGTCAGCTCAACTCAAAATCAAACTGTCCAAAACCAAACAGATCTAACCATAGGCAGTACACCTCTCTTACCTCATTGACAAGAGATTTGTGGCTAACACGGAGAAACAATGCAGTAATCAGTTCCAGTGTCATATAGTTGACAGTGGGAAGCTTCTTCAATATATTTCTCATTTTGGGTATGCTGGAGCGGGACACTCTGATTTCTTCATACAAATAGAAGGTCGTCAATGGCTCCGGTAGGCTTGCAAGGTAGCACTTTATAAGAGCCGCTACATCAAGGGGGTTTACACCCTCTGGTAGCGATGCATTTGGATCTGTACACAAGAACAAAATATTTTAAAAAATTTATAACAGTTATGGTGTGTTTGGATCACAGAAAATGATAGGGAAAGGAAATAAAAACTGCTAAACATAGTTACATGCTTATATTTTGTTTTACCTTGGAAAATCTAAAGGAAAAGGAAATATGATACTCCACATACAAAAAAATTAACACAGATCTCTTAGTATTTATAATAAAAGAGATTTAATCAAGTTTTAGCTAAGCTAAAATCAAACCAGGCATGCCCAGTTAATCCCACTCGGTGGTAGGGTCTGGAGGCAAGATGTAAGCATACCTTACCTCTACCCCTAGCTCATTGAGTAGAGAGGTTGCTTCCGGAAAGGTCCCAAATAATCAAGAGGTCCAACAAGCTCCAAATTTAGTCAGATGGACAGATACCTTCATTATATAATGCAACCAAGTTCCGAAGAATCTTTCTATCTCCTTCAGACTTGAATAGCCCCCGAGAATTTAATCCTACACCAAAGAAGGAAGATGTGGTCATCAAATCATTTCATCTTCAATGAACAAGATCAGAAATCCGATTTATGGGGTTGCTCCGTCACCTGATAAGACAAGATGATCTGCACAGTTGACCAATATATATGGTATAGGCCTGGTGGATTGTTGTCGGTGAACAGTTATTTCAATGGGAACTCCAAAAACTGTTAAGACAAATTGAATACCTAAAATGAGTGAAGTCTCTCTAGAAATCATGGACAATAAGCATAGGCAATGACGAGCACCCATAGCACATACGAGGCAAATATAAATGGGTAAAGTGAGGCAATCAACAAAAACAACCCAATATAATCCCAACTTTGTTGGGATGTGAGGGCCAAGCTGCACACAACCTTACCCCTGTAAATTAAAGGGAGACTGCTTCTGTTACTCTTCACCAATTTCTGCATTTACTACCCAAAACTTCATTGAAATTTAGGAGTAAGAAGCAAATGAAGTTTTAATATGTCATTTTGATTTAGTACATAAGTTACTTAAGCTAAAACATTGTTAAATGCACCTCCTTTAGCTCCAAATAACCTAGAGGTTCAATGAGATCCAAAGTGAGGAAATAAATTGGGGAAATTAATATGAATCAAGGGCCCTCTGGTAAGGGTTATTTGGCTAAAATGGCTGAAACAGTTGTATATGTAATATGTGGAATATTCTGAAACAATAAGTGTTTTGTAAAAGACACATTTCAGCCAAATCAACAAGTTAAAAGTTACTTGTTCTGCCCAAAACTGACTACCAAACAGAACCCAAATTTGATCTGATTTTCCTGATTAGGTGTCTCCAAGCAAAGGGAAGGTTATGATCATCTTCCTTCCCCACAAAAATAATTGCCTTAATTACTAGTCTGAACTACTCGTAGAACTTAAGAACGCCATTGAAGGATTAACATTAATGTATCAAGTGGTATAGACATCAGCATAGGCCAATCATACAACATACCGTCAGTGCTTGCAACACCCTACAAACGGAAAAAGGGAAAGACATCATTCTTTACACTCCAATCCACAAAGTAACTACTTAGGAAAAGAAAAAAAAGGTGTATATACCTTCTGCCAACGCTCAATATCAGTCAGAAGGGTCTTACTCTTTTGTGCAGTTTTCTTTGCCACCTAAACCACAATATGATGGTTGTGATGCATGGTCAAATGTAGAAAAGTATAACTTCTTTATGTGAACTAAAGTAGTGTGCAGGTTCATATCCCTCCTTTGGTCACTATATTTGCTAAGGATATATTCACTTAACCCCGTACTTGGGTAACTGGTAATGACATGACTCTTATTACTTCGTCAATTCCCTTTTACCCGTCCATGTAATTATCATCACTCTTTTTTCCCTAAAACATGAAGTTATATGCCGCATAATTTCCTTCTTGGTTAATACCTCTTCAACTTTTGTCTTCCCAACAGCAACCTTATCCTTTGTCTCTGACAATCCCTTTCTCAAGAACAAGCTGGTGGTAGCAGCTGCAGAAATGAAACGCTCCTGGATAGCTTGTCTTGTAGCCGGCTGCTGCAGAAATAACCAACGGCTCTTGACAATAGACCCAACCTTCTCTGCAACATCAGTGACATTTCCCTTTGCATCTTTGGCGACCTCCCCCAAAGCCGTCCCTGCAGACTGCCCGGCTTCTTTAAGCTTGGCCCCTACACACAGAAGAGATAATAACAATGGTGGATTCGCGATGCAAGTGAAAGTCAAAACAGGTCAAAGATGAGTTACAATTACCAGATGACTGGAAAAACAAACTAGCCTTGTCTTGCCACTGAGGTGAAACAGCAGAAGGCATTGACGTTTAACCAACTACTACGATTATCAACTACAGACGAAATCAAAGTTCACCTACACGGAACAGAACGCACATGAGCCAACTAACGGATGTAAACAGATTTTTATAATGATTCATTCCGAAGGCTAATCTGTTTTCTCACTCTAACAACAAATCCCATTGGAATTCCAAATTCCATGAAAAACTAACACAAAATAATACATCGAAACACACAAAATAAGAACCCTAATTTCAAATTAATGATACACAATTAAAGCTAGGATAAAGCACTTGATCGGATATGCAGAACGTAGAAAGTAGATTTTCCCCCCTCCTCCGTCTAATTTTATTCTATTTCTTTCCGATTATATTCCGATTGATTTGGGAAAGTGATCGAAAACTAGGGTTTATACCTTTGATCTGAGCCAGGAAATGCGAAGCAGGTCGACGGGAAATGCTGCGGAGAAAGAGGGGGAAAAAAGCGAAAAGCAATTAATGATAGATGGCGCATTAACTGATCATTATAATTCATAAGACTCGAAACGCGGGGGGCGTTGTGGAAATTACCGACTGATTGAGGAGGGTGCAGGTAATTATTTTACTATTTAACCCAAAGTTCTGGATGTATCCAACCGTTATAACGGTCGAATACTCGCATGCCAAACGAGCCCCAAATGGTTGCCCCCTCTATCAAACGGAGCGTTGATTTTTTTAGGACTGTTGATTACTTGATTTTAGTATCTTTAATTTTAAGTAGTTCAGATTTCTTTTTTGACTTTAGGTGAGTCATTAAGTAGTGTTTGACAACTAGCATTTCATTTCAATTCATGCATTTCAATTCTAAAATTTGAAATCTTGAATTTCAAATGACAAGGGGAGGTGCATGGATTTCAAATTAAGCTTTGTTATGAATGAGAAGAATTTGACTCAAATCCAAATTCAAAATTTTTAAGTTTTCTAAACATGGAATTTGAGCCAAATCCGGATTTGAAATCCAAATCCATGTTCCCAAACATACCATAAAAGAATTTGAATTTGGTAATTTCAGATACAAATCTTTCCGATTAATAGTTTTGATATCTTCTGAATTTGAAAAATATCTCCCTTAACGGTCGATCATCACCTGCCACCGGTTATCACTGCTACCTCCATTCACCCCGTTGCCGGCAATCCCTGCTAATCATTAATCAATTCATGATTTTAGATTTCTTCATACAACTTTATTTCAGATTTTAAAACTCATACTCTCTCTGTCCGGAAATTTTCTTCCCATTTGACTTTTTATGATCTCCAAGATTACACTTTGACCACTAATATCTTTATTTATACATAGATATATTTTGAAAAAATTTGATATTTGAAAACTACTACGTATATATCAAACGGAATATATTTATATTAAAGTTATATCGTGATCCAATGTATTTTTTCCATATATCATAGTCAAAGTTAATAAACTTTGACTAAAAAAAGTCAAATGAGAAGAATATTTTCAGACGGATGGAGTATCATTTTTTCTAGATTTCAAAGTACTATCATCTTTTTGACTCATCAAAAGGACCTTAGTGATAAAGAGTTGACCTCTAATGTCTTTGTTTTTTTTAGGGAAAGCAAAACATGCCATTAACGAATTAAGTGCGAAATACAAGCAGGCGGATCGGACGGCCAAACGTTGTCTCCGTCCTCAGAGTTCTTAACCAAAATATGCGCAATAGAATTAAAACGCCTTGAAAAGTAACATAAATGAATCAAATTGGCTCCAAAGTATTCATTTAGTTTAAGTTGTTTGAATCAAATTGGATAAATTTTAGGCATCAATCATATTAAATTTACATTAATTATTAGTGGAATAAAATAAAATTATAAACATTTTTCATAAAATAAATCTATTTAAATATTTTTATACTAATACAAGATGCAATTTTTTATTTGATGACTACAGAGTAAAATTTATCAAGCTTAATTCGAAAATTTCAAAGAGTATAAATATTTTAGAATGAATCTTGTTCTAAATTTTTTAAAATTGAATTAAGCATGACTATATGTCACAATGTGCTACACCTCAAGTCCTATCCATACACACAAGAGGCGATATGATAAAGCAGTTGAGCGGCTTATCAAGCCGATTATCATCGCCAGTTTTTCAAATTCGTCAGCTTGCAGGAGATTTATCGTCCATCCCACCCAATTCTTATCATCACCGGATCGCTGCTAAGGAGAAGATCGAGGTTCGTCTCACAGTGAGAGCTCACTCCACATCACCGGAAGCAGTCTCCTCCGGCAGCAGAATGGTCAAAGCTATTAGGGTTCACGAGACTGGGGGCCCCGAGGTATATCCATTTATCTCACTGTCTTCGAATTCGAGTGCTCCGTTTCTGTTTATCTCTTAATGTCAGCGAATTCCGTGTAGATTTGATCTTATTATCAGCTACGGTTTCTGTTGCTAAGAGGTGAGCTCGATTTGTTATAGGTCCTCAAGTGTGAGGATATCGAAGTAGGAGAGCCAAAGGAAGGGGAGATCAAGGTGAAAAACCAGGCAATTGGCCTGAACTTCATTGATGTACAGTTTCGCAGAGGGTCTTATAAGGCTGTTACATTGCCATTTACACCAGGTTTACTTTCCTCTTTCGTAATGTATGCTTGTGAATCTGTTTATAGACATTGGCTTGCTATGAATCCATTGTTGAGGCTGTATGTTGTCAAATGCTCTACTCCAACTGTGATCAGTCTGAAGCTTCAAGCCTGAAAGTTTGTTTCTGTCCCAAAGAATGGTTAGGTGGGGTAGGAGAAGTGTTTTATGGGGTGCGCAAAGGATTAGTGCGGAAGAGTTTTGAGAAACAGAGGGAGTAAATGAGTACTTTTGATGGTTTACAATAGCTGTATCTTACTGAAAGTTAAAAGTTTAACTTTATGAAATACAACACTTTTTATGGGATGGAGGGAGGGTGTGGCTATCCTAAAGATACCATCTTTGCAATAGAACCTAGTGTGGATAAAAGAATAGTCAGTATATAGTCGTAGCTTTTGCTGCCCATAGAATAAGGGCCTCGTTGAATAACTTAATGTTTTCTCATTTATTCACTTTGGAAGTGATTTTTTATTCCCTTAAAAAAAGAAACATTCTTATGCTTTAGTAAAAAAGCATCAAAAGTACTTATAACTGTTAAAAAGCATTTTTTCCATTTTCCTTCTGAATGCTTCTTTTTGGAAGTAAAAAACATTTCCCCCCTTATTCCTATAAAATCTTTCATCTCAAACGTTCTCTAAGTAGCTTTTGAGTTATTTGGCCGGAGCTTGAAATGGACTTTACCAAATGCTTTCCCTTCAAATAATTCAGCAGATTTAACTTTTTTAATCCAATGACTTTAACCAGATGGGGACTAAGTTCTCAGTCGGCCATTTCTTTTTAAAACAGACCAAGCTGATGGGATGGTGCATGTTGTCTTTCATGAATTCACTTTCTATGATAACTGTTGGGCCATGCAGCAAATGTGAGATTTTACACACACACACATGTATACATATAGTTGAAGACACACTGTGCTTAATTTTCTACAGGTATGGAAGCTGCTGGAGTGGTGACAGCCGTTGGTCCTGGATTAACTGGAAGAAAAGTTGGGGATATTGTAGCATATGCTGGCCACCCAATGGGTGCATATGCTGAAGAACAGATCCTCCCTGCAAATAAAGTGGTGCCTGTTCCACCTTCTATTGACTCCATCACCGCAGCATGTGTACTTCTGAAGGGAATGACTGCTCATATGTTAGTTCGCAGTTGCTTCAAGGTACACTTAATGTACGGAGTATCATTTTAACAATTTACTGCATTCGGGCGTCCATTCCCAGTCATGCACACACTGCAACCGGGGCAAACATAAGTACATAACTATATCATATGCTCAATGCCTCAATGCTTATGTAGCTAAGTGATTACTCCCTCCGGTGCTCAAAAAAGTGCTGTTTTGGAGGAAAAGTTTATGTCACAATGTTTTTTTAATAAAAAAACAATACTCCGTATTTAATTACTTTTTTCATATTCCACTTTTTATCCACCTCAATACTCAATTGCTCTATATGATGACTACTTAACAGTGAGTGATATCAAGTTCTTAATCTACCCGATTCCTTTCAAAATGACACTTACTGTGAAAATACAGGGTACATTCTTGATTAGCATCTTTGTACACAGAAAATATTGTGCGTGTCACTTTCAGACTTCTAAAAGTCCTTGGCTAGCTGACCCCCACGGCCCACCCCCTTCCCTTTTAATTGATCACTTTCATTCTTCATGAAATGTAAATTTCTATGGGTTTGCTTTCTGAGAGTATGCCATCATGCTATTTCAGGTTGAACCTGGACACACTGTTCTTGTTCACGCAGCAGCAGGTGGAGTTGGCTCGCTTTTGTGCCAATGGGCAAATGCACTTGGTGCCACAGTCATCGGGACTGTCTCAACTAAAGAAAAGGCAGCCCAAGCAAGAGGAGATGGGTGCCACCACACCATAATCTACAAGGAAGAGAATTTTGTGTCCCGTGTGAATGAGATCACTTCTGGAAAAGGAGTTGAAGTTGTCTATGATTCTGTTGGCAAAGACACCTTTCAGGTACTAATCCTCGCCTCTTTATAACTACCAAAATCTTTTGATCTTTATAGAATCTGAAATATACTCCATATATATATCAACATATATAGCAGCATCCCCTTCAACTATCTCCATTCAAACAGACCCTATAGAGTAAAGGTGTTGTGGCATCATAATGTGTCTAGGTCATAAACCAGCATGTTGATCTCCTTTTGCAGAACTTGGAAGCTTTCGTTCTTGTCTGTGATAAAAAAAATTAGCCTTTTGATGTTACATTGTTGACCCGATGTCATATTTATGTTCAAACTTTTGTGTGCGCGTGTGTGATCAGGGATCCCTAGAATGCCTGAAGGTGCGTGGATACATGGTGTGTCTGGGACAGGCATCTGGGGCACCAGATCCTGTGCCCTTACCTGCCCTGGGGGCAAAATCACTGTTCTTGACCAGACCAACACTGTTCCATTACATAGCCACGCGCGATGAGCTGCTGGAATGTGCCGGCGAGGTGTTTGCCAATGTTTCGTCCGGCGTCTTGAGGCCACGCGTCAATCACACCTTTCCCCTCTCTCAAGCAGCACAAGCTCACGCCATCTTGGAGAGCAGACAGAGTTCCGGATCTGTCGTGCTCATTCCAGACAACAAGGACTGATCTTTGTTCATGGAAAAACTCGAATAAAAATGTCACCCGGTCCGGTAATGTTATAACATTACTTATTTAAAGACTGTTGCGATTGTTTTACTGTGCTTTATGACATAATGTGACACAATGTTGTGTAATGTACCATGAAAGTCCGGGGAGATGAGATCTCTTTTTCATATTTTGCATGATTTTTGCCTTCCTTGGTGTCAACTGTCAACTAAGAAACTAAGAGACTTGTGACACGGAGTCGGGAGTACTGCGCTAGGCCCAATGATACGAGGCCCGGTCTACGAAGGAGGCCCATAGAGAGCCCTTGTATAAACTCTAATCCTTTTTATGTTAAGTTATTTTAACTAATATTTAATATTTTAACTCAATGGAATAATACATGATATACATTACCTACAATGGGATACTTCATTAGTGAACGACCTTACATATAGACAACATATAGGATGATGTGTTAGTGAAAATGATCTTTTAGCATTCTGGGTTAGTAGGTGCAAATAAATACCCCGCAAGAAACAGTGAATTCTATCGTTCACATATATACTCTGTTCCTTCCAGTTTTACAAAATAAATATTACTGGTAAAATTTATACTTAATACTTCCTACATTCTATAAAAAAAATTGATTTTGACTTTTTGGTGATTTAAGGGTGGTGTACTTTGGTGTTTGACCTTCCACAAATATCCTTAGGATTTCTTTTTAAAAGAGATGTTTCACATCAATGAATAGTTAAGAATAATGGGAAGGGATAATTAAAAAACAAAAAGTAAGATGAGATGTGAAAAAGTAGGGTTGAAAAAGGGTATTTTAGTTCATTTTTGACTATTTTGATTTATCCATTTAGAGAAAATACAAAAGAGCCTTTTGATTGCATGATTTATATCTGAACATTAAAAAGTGCATCATTTACTCTCGTACTCTTCGAAAGTTGCACGATTTACTCCTGAACTTTAAAAAATGCACCAAATATTTCTGAACAATTTAAAATATTGCACCGTTGGTCCTAAAATGCTAGAAAGGGAATGCATTGCTCCCATGCATGGAAATTACGAGTATGATTCATCTGGCTCTTGTAAATTTACCAAAATACCCTTCCCAAAAATTATCATCTTTATTTAAATGCTTAGGGATAAATCGTGCAATTTCTAAAGAGTTCAGGAATATTTGGTGCACTTTTTAATCTTCAGAGGTGATGGGTATATCCTTATACCCGGCCCGAATAACCGACAGGGACATGTCAAAAAGTTGACCGGTCACTTTTCATGATTACAAATTGAGACAAACTCTTCGATTGAGACAGGTCGAAAGTTGACCGGTCACTTTCCTTAAAAAAGTGACTGGTCACATTTTGGGCGATAGGCAAAATGTCACCTAATGTTACGAAGGATATTTCGGAAGACCAAAGAGACGGGTTGGGCTCAAGAAATGACCGATCGACCTTCGAGTAAAGGTGATTGGTCATATTCTTCTACTTAGCTAATGTTCGGCCACCCTCCCAAGCATGGAAATCAGCATCAAATGCCAGGGTGCCACCTCGCCGCTCATCCATCACGAGATATACAGTGAAAGGAATGTTTGTCATATTGCAGGGTTGATTGGCTAGGGAAGATCTACCTTAAAGTCATTGATTGAATAGTGTCTTGGCTTGTAGCTATTAAAATCATTGATTGTACAGTGCTTCCATTAACTACAGTGACCTTCCTGCTTGTTTCCTATTTTGTCCATGGATGAACAGGGGAAAGGTCACATATCCTCTATAAATATGTTGATTATGGATAGAGGAGTGGATCCAATTTTTATCTCACTAAAAGTACACTCTTGAGATAGAGTAAGAAATATACTTTCAGATTGAGGAGTTTTACCCGGTCTAGGTCATACTTTGTGTTCTGATTGTGTGTGTTTACTACAAGTGGAGTTTGTGTCCAAGTCAAGACCAGGTCAATCTACCCAGTTATATTTACACTATCAAGAGGTAACCCGTGCAATTTTTAAGAAATTCAAAAATATTTAATACACTTTTTAATATTCATGGATAAATCTTACAATTTCTATAAAATTCGAAAATAAATGGTGCATTTTTCTCTATTTTTTGTCTACTCTCTAATGGTGGGGTGGTCTAAAAAGTGAAAGTGAAATGCATGAGTAAGACAAAAAATGTGTATCCAAACATTTTTTTATTTGCATATGCGGAAACATTTCGTTTAAACAGTAAGAATATGTGGAATGACATAAATGGATACGTTTGGGCGAGGGGATCAAAAAACAGAAAACGCCCTTTAGAAGGGACAGAACGGTAATTTAACGAAGGAAGGACCACAACCCCCCTCGCCTGCAGGCTGTTATTTGTCACGTGATGCAGCACGGATCTCTCTCTCTCTCTCTTACACACGCACCACCTTCTTCTCCGGCGTCGTGCCTCCTCCGCCTGCTGCTCCCACCTTTAGCTCCTGCAAACTTTCTCTCTCTATATCTTGACCGGCCATTTCCATCTCAATCCTTCAGTATTCACTCGTCGTCGTCAAGCGAAGCATTGCGATTGTTCGCCGGAAAAGTCGATGTTAGCGCCGGGAAACCATTTTCCATCGTCGTCTTCGTGATTTTTTGAGCTATTCCTTCTTTTAAGCTTCTTCGGATCGGTGTGCATGAAGAAGAGCATTGAATAGACTGTTCAATAAGCTGAATCTCACTTATCGGTACCTTCTCGCTCTTAATCTCTCGGCTTTATCTTCTCTCTATCTCATCTACTTATTTTCAGACGCATACGGTGGTCATTGTTAGGGTTTTGGATTATTTTATTTTCATCCTTCACTGAAATGGAGTTTGATGTTTTCGGATATGGTGTTCTCCATTAATGGATTTCCGAGCTCATCTGCTTCGGAAGTTGAATCCAGATGACTACACAGACGTACATAATCCTCTGAAATTTCATGTGCTTTTTTTTCCTTTCCGTTTTCAACGCTCGTCTGCAGTTTCTTCATTTTTGATTTTTTATTACCTTTTTCCTGCTTCTTCGTTCTCGCGTGTAAACATGTCTTCAGACATTTCCATTTTTGCTGAAACCCTAACTGCAGCACGGCTGGCCACTTCTGATACCAGCCGAAGATAGCGACCCTCAATTTTGTTTCTATTATTGCATTCATCATGATAGTAAATCTCGATCGGTGCAACTTTTTCAACATTTTTTTGAATTCTTTTGAGTATATGTTTCAATATAATCCAAATCAAACACTCATTTAGTTTCATTTGGTGCTTTGCAGATCGACAGGCTAAAATGGAAACTTACTACAGGAGAAGGTCAAGAATGTCCAATCCATCCCTCTCCGTAAGCTACATTTAATTTCTATTTTTATATATGAATAGTTCAAATATTCAGTCTTGACAACCAAACAAAATCAGATTTTCCTCTGACCATATTACTGATTGTCCATTGTTAATGACCGCATGATTCGATAAATGCTGCAAAAATAAAGGGATTGCCATTTTTTGTGCTTTAGCGTTTGGAGTTTTCTAAATTTTCTGCCCTCGCATTTATGTTTACACTTTTATATAATGAAATTTAAGAATTTAATAAAAAAATGAGTTAATAAATTTTGTTTAAAAGAGATGAAAATATTTTAAGCCACATATAATTTTATTAGAAGGAAAATTGGAGAAAAAATAACCTTTTCATTTTAAATGAAAGAGAAGTGTAAAATTTATTATGGTTGACATTTATTTCATCTAAATAATTGAAGAATACATTGGTTAATGTAGAAGTCATAATCTTTTTGCCCCGCTTCATTAGTCCTGGAAAAAAAATATTCTGTTTTAAAAGAAATACTCCCTCCTCGAAAATCTTTTCACTTTTATTTCCATTTGTCTCAAAAAATATTTTTACTTTTAACTAAAAATATTATTTTTACTTTTACTAATTGTGTTACCTTGTATCGCATGATATTTATTTTAGTATTGATCTACCTATCAAATATTACACACTTCATAAATCCCACTTTTTCTAAAGTATAAAAGCTTTGGGGGACGGGGTACGTATGCAATATAATAGAGTATTATTTATCTTATTTTTTACTTCTTTACATAAATGTCAATCATACTGAGTACGAAGTATAATTTAATTTGCTTAGAACCTTTCTGCCGGACTAAGGAAATATAATTACTCACATAATTTGTGCATCTTATTGCTACTAGTTGCAAAAAATGGATTATCAGGGTGGCGTGGCAGGCTCACTGGTTCCGGCTATGCCAAGACTTTCTCCTACGCCCACTACAGCCAACAATTGTACCCTACAATGCAATATTGGTATTGCTGCTGCATTATTTTTATGTATTTACACCATACATTTTATTATTGTTTTCCATATCACCCCTTAGCTAGCATGCAATCTTTATAAGTGTCCAAATCCCAATTTTTCATTTTAGCAAGCAATGTGTAATTTGTGCTATTCTTTTCTTTTAATTTCTAGCTTGAAATCCCTAAAAAAATTATAGCTAAAGAAAAATATCATTTCTGATATGATGTCTTTGTTCCTATCATATTAATGGATCAGCAGAGCATGAAAATCTGGCATGCAATTTCAACATTGAAGTGGGTTCTATTTACGAGATTGATCACATTTATCTTCCTCCAAGAACGCCAGTTCAACTCAAGGCCATGAGAGTTGTTATGGTAAGATAATCGGATTTACTTAATTGGCTGGCTAAGTTAACCAAGCTCAAATGTTCATGATGGACCGTTGAATACTTGTGGGTTTATCATATACTCCATAAATAAATGCATCCCCTGTTCAAATTCTTCTTAGGTTAGTGAGAAGACACCATTGAATGTGGCAGTAAGGTTTCCAAGTATGGAGTCACTTCAACAATACTTCTGCAATAGCATCAGAGAAATGTATCCAGCATTGGATGAGAAGTTTGTAATGGGAACTGCTCTGGCTGATAAAGTGCTTCTCAGGCAAGTTTCTTCTCAGGAGTTTGCAGAGAAGAAGCATCTTGAGAGCTTCTGGTGGGTGAATTCTGCCTCAGTTCATCATCATCATCGCTATGAGGATGATTCCACTTCAAGTAAGGGTGTGTGCTTGTCTGAGCTCAAAGTTAATGGGATGGTTCGTTGGGGAGTTCGCAGGCAGGTCAGATTCCTAAGGAGGCATGAAGACAAAAACATCAAGAATACAAAATCACCTTCCAGCATTATCAACGAAGAAGAGAAAGTGCCACCAGCAACGTATCCTGATAAAGAAGATGAAGAAGAAAATGAGGAGGAAGAAGAAGAAGACGAGGAAGATATCAAAGTTGAAGTTCCTGAGAACGACACGAACCTCAAGAGAAAGAGGTATAGTTTGAGACATACCCCCATAAGAAAGGCCAAAAAAGTAAAGTGGGAGAAGCAAAAATGGAAGAATAACAACACGAAGATGAGAAACAAATGCAAGCTGCTAGTACAATACAAGAACCCCAAAAACAGATGGTCTGAGGAAAGGTCTGCACCAAAATATTAATTTCTTGGATCACTAATACATATTGATCTGACTATGTAATTTGAATATGCACTATGTGAATGTAGGTATAAAATGGCAGAGAAGAACCTTCTGGAGGTCATGCAGGGGAAAAAAGCAACAGCTAATAACCCAATCCTTCGGCCTGAACTAAGAGCAGAAGCCAGGAAGCGAATTGGTGACACAGGATTGCTAGATCATCTACTCAAGCACATGGCAGGTAAGGTTGCACCAGGTGGGAACGAGCGGTTTCGTAGAAGGCACAATGCCGATGGAGCCATGGAATATTGGTTGGAGAGTGCTGATTTGGTCAATGTGAGGAAGGAAGCCGGAGTGAGTGATCCTTATTGGATTCCACCCCTTGGTTGGAAGCCCGGTGATTGCCTTACTCCTGAGCCCATCTCTGCTCATGAGTTCAACTTCTTGAAAGATGAGATTTGCACCCTGAAAAGGTTTATTATATTCACATATACTATATCACTTTTTATGAAGTCACTTTATTGACATATACTATATCACCTTTTTCCTTCTTTATGAACAGGGAGATTCAGGACTTGCAGGTGAAGATAAAGCAGCAAGAAACCCCACCGAATCTCGTTTCAAATGAAATGGATCCTGATATTTCACCAGTTGCATTGGTAATAAACTAGAGTAATAAATTCAAACACCATTTAAATTTCTCACATAATGTCTTTAAGTTGTGTGTATACATAACACATGCTGTTTCATTCATTGCAGAAGATGTACAAGGAACAATTGCAGACGATCACCTCAGCTTTTTTGGAAAAAATTGAGGTACTTAACAACCACCCATATCCCATTACATTGAATGCAATGATTTCTTCTTCTTTTGGAATGATGGATTCTTGATAATAAAGACCTTGGATTTCCCTTTCATGCATTTTCATGCTTATAACAGTATGGATTAATGATGGTGTTGGGATACAGAAACAAATTGGGAGCTTTGTACACACAATGGAAGAAAAAGAAAAGATTTTATCCACACTAGCGGAGGCAAACGCTGCATACAATGAAAAAAGGCAAGTCGAAGAAGCTGAGCAAAGAAGGAAGAAAGAATTGGAAGAAAGGGCGAAAGCAGGCCAAGAAAAGGCAGCCAAAATAGAAAGGCTTAAGAGCGGATTCAGAATATGCAAACCACAGGGAACTTTCCTCTGGCCAAACAGCAACTCCAGCAACGTCTCTTCTTCTAAGGCTACTGTTCAGGTTGAGGATCTGTTAATGGTCCCAACCCCACCCTCTGTCTCTTCCTCAAGTGCCCCATCAGTTCACCTCCTCCCCAATAACTACTACACATCATCCCCCGTTTCTCCCCCTATCAAGCCCGTCCCCGAGAGACTTGCCCCCATTAAGATCACCCTCTCCTCCGTCTCAAATGCCTGCACCAACACTGCTCTCATCAATCTAAATGATGACCCCTTTAATAACAAAGAAAGGCCGTGTGGAATCCCATCATCAAGGCCCACTATCACCTCCCCCACTGCTGACATAATGCCAAATGTGAGTCACTTTTCAACTCTTCATACATAACCAAGTTTCACTTTGTAGGTCTCAATTATAAAATTTGATCTTTATGCATGAGTGCATAACAACTAAATTATGTCTAAATTGCACAGTAGAGCAAAAAAATGTGAGTTCGTGACCAAAATGCAATGGACCATCATAATGAGACATATGAGGTATTAACTATTTTCCTATTTAACTGATGCTATATCTATGCAGATATTTCCACCAAGCGCTGCAACATTGATGACTGAAAGCTCTAGCAAAGGGAATATTTCCAGCCCCGGCTCAAATGGTCCAACCAAACCCCCCTCTATCACGAAAGAAGGGGGGACATGGCTGGCATTGGCTACTCCAACTACTCCTGCTACAGATGAACATTGCCAGGGATGAAGTGAATGATCATAAACACAGAAACCTACACATGCCTTAAGGATAGAGAAGGGAAGTGCAGGTTTTACAAAATCTCTGTTCCTTTAGTTTTAAAATACGTGATGGCTAAGCTTCATCCTATATATAGAGTAATCTTGCAAACAAAACTAAGAGCTGATTCTGGGTTTACCTTTTTTGTCTGTTAAAAAAAACATTGAAAGGAAATATTGCATATGCCTAAGCATTTTCAACAGCATTGTGCATTTTCTTGGAAGTGAACTCATGCTCAAATACGCCACTTTTCCGGTGAATTAGCAAGAAAAATATGCATTACATGATGTTAGAAACAATAGAATATAAATGTTGTATTGCAATCCTTTTACTAATTTTACGAAATAGTCATCTTTAACAATGTTTTAGCTCCACGTAAAGAATGGGGTAAATCATAATGATGCATTGAAATTACTACTTTTTATGATGTTTTGGGCGGTAAATGTATCAATGCATTAAAGGTCTAACGGAAACAACCTCTTTGTTATTACACGAGTAAAATCACATAGAGATTTAATCCAAGCCATTAGTAACCTTCAAAGTTGTTTTTCTAAAAAATATATAAGAATTCTGAAGAATAAAAGGGTACTCCAATTAAATTCTCAATCAATAATATAATGAACAAACAATCTTTGTATCCAATAGAATACAAAATGCAGTAAAAAAAATCGTAATTGATTCAAGTCATAGTTATAGGATTCAAATGAGCCCATAATCTTAGAAAATAGGATAAAAATTACGGTTTATAACTATATTTATCACTACTTTCAGTACTTTACGTACATCCATCTTGGCAGCATTTTCCTTGTATGAAGCAGGTCACGTTTTACTTCAAAAATCCGTATGTAATAATTGCATGTCATGAAAACAGAACAAAACAAAAAAAATCCCCAAATTAAATATATTAAATCATAATTTACCCCCAAATTACTTCAGGAATTTGTCATCTAATTATCAATAATCAATCATAAACAATTGTTCAATTTAATATAAATCTACACCTAATTACACATATAAACGCAATGAGAATTAAAATTAAGGAGTAATGAGGACGAGGCATTTACCTGCAGAGTTGGAGAGAAATGGGAACGGTTAGGCCAATCTCGTCTCTTCGCGAAGAAAGAGACACGTTTCACGTCAAAGAATAGCCGTTTACCCCCAGAAGAAAATTGATACTTTTATGGACCATGCTACACTTACACCAAAAAATATATCCCATTTGTACACCACAGGTTTGCACAAACATTTCGATGCTTTACACCGACACAAGTGTTGGTGCGTTAATAAAAATTCACACGGACACAAATGTTGGTGCATTTAACAAAAATTAGTTTTACACCAACACAAAGTGTTGGTGCAAAACTGCGGGGTTCAAATTGGAGTATAAAACTTGGGGTAGACATAGCATAATCCTTAACTTATTTATTCTTTTTCTTTCTAAAATAGCCATTTTAAACATACCCGGAGTATATTTCTTGGTTAACACTTTAAATTTCCATGATGTTCACTAATAACTTTGAGGTTATTTAATGAATGTTTTGATATATTATATTAGGTACCTCAAATATAGTATTTTTTTTGTCTGGAAAAGTTCTTTTTCATTTAACTTTCTGCGGTGTCTAATATTTTACTTTGACCATTATTATCTATATTTATACATAAATATATTTTATATGAATCTAATATTAAAAACTACATTTCAATAAAAATATATATTAATATTAAATGTATATCATAATATAATATGGAGTATATTTTTTTCATGTATTGGACAAACTTTGATTGAGAAAAGTTAGGTGAGAAAAACCTGTACGGATTGATGGAGTAAATGAATAAGGAGAAATTGATGATATCAAAGTTGACTTGTTCAAAACTTCCACTATTCCGAGTTAATCGTATTTGCTTCACTTCATGGAATTTAAGAAAACTCTTAAAAAGCTAAAAGTAAGTGGTTCAAATTTAATTAAAGAAAATGATCCATAAAACATTAGGTTTGAGATAGATTTTAAAGGAAAGTAAGTGATTAATTCAGAATGAATGTATACAAAATCATTATATTTGTATATGAAGTATAAACTTAACTCACATAGTCACATAAGATTTTTAACCCTCTAATTTATTCTCTCATACTCGGCATGAGGCAGGGCACATGAGGCAGTAGCCCCTGCAGGGTCCAAGGGGAAAATTATTTGAATTTTTATTTTCGAATTTGAGTAGATAAGAAATATTCATTAATGAAAAGATCACCCTATTAAATATATGTAAGAAAACTAATTTTGGAAAAAAATTAGTTCATTCTTTAACATAAAAAAACATAAATAATTTCATATTTTTAACACCAAGCGGTTTACCAAGTGATTTACTCCGTATTAATTTTGAAAGACGCCGGTTAAATCACTATTATTCAAAAACTGTTACTCACTTCGTTCAAAAAAATTCTTTTTCTCTATGTTTACGAGGTCTGATCGATTTTATTTTCAATTCAATTTATTTGATTGTAGGTATAAAATTTAAAAAATAAAATTTATATATTTAAAAATTATAAAAAAAATTCTACAAAATAAGAAATGACAACATTATATTATTTTATCAAATAACTAACGAAAATAAGTAAAAAAAAAATTAATGTTTAACCATGTAATTATTAACTAGAAAGAATGTCTTAAACGGAGTTATTAATCATTTGTAAAATCTCAAGCCAAATAAGATGTCGGTTAATTCCGAAAACCATATTTATATATACTCTAACAAATTAAGTTCCAATTAAGTTTTACCCCATGTAACTACCCAACACCTGAAATTCTGTAATATATGGTGATGGTAGTGAGAATCAAAATTCCGTTAAAAAAGGGTCCGAACAAAAAAGCTGCAACGTATGGGACACGTGGAACCATCCGATTGCGATGGGCCCCATCACTTCTCTCTCTCCCTCCCTCGCGATCCTTTCTGGTAATGGCGGGTATGCGCACGCACATTCACACAACAAACACACCTCTCTCTCTCTCTCTCTCTTCTCTCTCTAGCTTTTCCTGTCACTCCCATTTTCCCTGCGGTTTCTTCACGCGGCAGCTAAAACGGCGCCGGCGCCGGCGAGATGTTCTACTCTCACCTTCTTCTCGCCCGCAAGGCACCTCTCGGTCAAATATGGTGAGACTTCATCGTCACTTGCAATTTCTCCGTTGTCTACTCGCTCTGCATTTCACCGGAAATGAGTAGAGAGCGTGTTTCGATGTTCACTTGCATTGCAATTCGTTGATTTACGCAACTAATTTGATAAGGAGTACTTATAGATATATATTTTTTATGTTTCGGTCTTTGAATGTGTGATTATGCGAGTATATATGATGCTTGAAGATCCTCTGACTGTGATTAGCAGTGTATCTGAGATTTTACATCGAATTTGAAGCTCGTGTTGCTATAATGGTGCTAATTTCGTCTGGAATTTTCGTTTTGTGATGTCTGTGAGTTGTGTGACTGACTCTCTGTTCATTCCTCTGCTCTTTGTGTGATGAAGGATGGCGGCCACTATGCACGCGAAAATGAACAGGAAGAAGTTGAGCAAAATCAATATTACTAAGATCTGGTAGTGATTATTTGTTTTCCTTCGATTTTTACGTTTCAACGCAATATATAACGAGCCGGGCTGACTGTGTATTCGTGCCCTGGTTTGAGCAGCGAAGAGATTTTGAATCCATCGGTTCCAATGGCTCTGAGACTTTCAGGAATACTCATGGGTACGAATGGTTTAAAAAAGAAGGCGGTGTTTAGCGGTGCCATTCAAAGATAATTGTGATTCAGCTTTTTTAATTACTCTGGTACAATTCAGCTTTAAACCTTGTTTTGCAGGTGGAGTTGTGATTGTTTTTCAGCGAAAAGTGAAACTCCTTTATGGTGAACATTTACATGAATATTCCCTCTTATTGGTCTTTCCGTTTTATTTTTCCTGATAATTCTGCTTAAATTAAATTCTGGGTGCTACTTATTGATTATATTTTGGCTTTTGTTGGGATTTTTTTTCCGCAGATGATGTAAACAGGTTTCTGGTAAAATTCAACTCTTCACAATACCTGTCTCCTTTGTGAGATTTTTTTTAAAACAATCTTAATGATTTTACTATGTTTTCAGGTGGAGGTTAATGAAGCCTGGAAGGTCAAAGCACCTCTAAAAGATCCTACCCCGCAGCCCAAAAATAAACCAAAAGCCAAGTGAGTGCAATAACAGAACTTTCAGATATAATGCCATGTAATATCTGGGAAATTATAGACGATATTCATTAGGGGTGAAATGGGCAATAATTTAACTTGTACTTTATTTTCATTTTTGTGTGATTTGGACCACCATAGGCGTGAAGCTGTGACATTGCAAGAGAACCAGGACAAAGATCATGGATCAATTGAACATCCAATGCTACATTCAGACACATCCAAAATGACGGGTTTCCAGCAAACCACATTTGCTGCAATGGTTAGGCCAAGAAAAACATTTACTATTCTACTTGAAAAATACTCCATATTGGGAGAAGCATTATGATATCATTACTCTAGTTTATTTGTATTAGCAGTTGAAAGAATGTTCTGTATGTTTCTTGCCAAACATTACACATGTGCCTTGAGACTTTCCTTCTATGGATTCACACTGTCAACATCACTAGTAAACTTAAGATATAGAGGCCTACTTTCAAGCAACTTCTGGGAGCATTTTCTTCTGACACTTAGTTACTCTAATGTTAAAATCTAGCTCTTGCATTTTCTTCTTACTTAAGTTATTGTGCTGATATCAAGAACTTTTGAATTGTGTAGAACCTGGACAATGTGGAAAACCAGTACATTAATGTCAATCTAGAAGATCCAGGCCAAGACCTTCATCAAGGTATAAATTTATAATTGTTTCCCTGTACCAGTGTACGACACAAACACTGTGTTTGACAGTTTTCTTGTATCAATGTATTTTGATTCATTTGTCTTTCCTCCAGTTGATGCAGATAACATTACCTTATTTGACCACTTTGAATCACATCGGAACGATACAAAGCTAAACAGGCATTTCGAAAGGTGAATCCAAAAACCACAAAAGTAGACCTCAGCCTCTTAGTTTAACATGTTATAGAGTTCTTTGTTTGCCCTACAAGTTACAAATGCAGCAAAACTTTATTTCTCAAAGGGTATTCTATAAGTCTAGTAGAATTGTTGAAAAATGTCTTCAACATCTTCATTCTCACAACAAATCAGCAATTTATTAAACTGCTTGGCAGGTTTGACATTGAGGGAGATGAGGAGACACAGACAGATTTTGCCACTTTTGATAACACTCAAATCCCAGATACTCTCATACCATCTCCGCCTGAGCAACAAGAAGGTGAACAAAAAATGTCTAATTTGTGTCTAAATGCTATTAATTTAATTTTTCACTACTGAATGAACATCTATATCTAGTTATGTACTTAGATTGAATACTTTGGTTGCAGATTTGATAGTATAAAAATGGAAAGGATATAATCATAGAACAATCTATAGCTGGGATAAATATTTAATTTGGCAGAATTCTTTACTTTTCCTGGTGAAAAATAAACTGATTTATTTGGCTTCATAACATTTAGAAGCATGCCATGGTTGTGATATGCCTCTTCTAAGGCCTTAGGAGCATATAAAGATAGAACACATTTACAGTGACCAGTTATAATGATTTCATAATTCATTTTCCACCTCTATAAAGAATGTGGAAACCACTAAGTCCACTACTAATGGATTGTAATGCAAATCAAAGTTTTAAACATCTCACTGAGTGGTAAAACCAAGGAGGTAGTTACATAAGCTGAAGTGTTGACTTCTTTCAGCTAATGAGATCCAGGAGCAGCATCCCAAAGATGGGTTAAATCCGACACATGAAGGAAAAGGAAATATTCAGGTTTGCTTTCCAATGAAATTATCTTAATGAGTTATGGTTTTATGGAACATGATACTCTGATAGGTCTAGGCATCTTGAAACTAAGGGCATTTCTGTCTTGTGTATGAATATGATACTCAGCAGCCAAAGGTCCTAGAAAAGCCAGTTCCACCTCAACGTAGAGCAAGAAAGCCTCCAACCTTTACCATGGATAATGATGAGATTGTAATCCCTGGTCACATTTATCAGGACTGGCTTAAAAATTGCTCAGACATAGTGTCAAGAAGAGGAAGAAAAAGAAAGGTACACCTTCTGAGTGAATAAATATGTTACTTTTAAATTCCCACTTCTTCCAACTTCCTTGAGTTAAGCATAGTTGTTCTCATTTGCAAGATATGTCTCAAATTACTGTGGTAAGAGGTGCAGGTGTTGTAACATTATTTTCGAGACCAGTCATTCACTCTTCATCTGCCTCTATTAATTTTATGTTGTTTATAGTACACAGATGTATTCGCAACTACAAAAGTAGCCAGACGCATGGATATTCCTCCACATGTGCTAATGGAGGAGCTATTTACCAGAGGGAGTAGAGATGTTCATTATCCAAAGCCTCTTTTAAATCTATGGGTGAAAAGCACCCAGCTTCCCCATGGTTTACCATTTGGTTAGATAGCTTCTCACAGAACCATTTTAAGATTCTCATTGTATTGATATTCATTTATAATAAGTTAAATTCTACTTTTACTTGCAGGGAGGACCCCTGGCATCCAACATCCTGAACAACCACCATCAGAAAGAACTAACTTTCAAGATCCTTCAGGAGGATATGTATGCTATTTAGCCAACAGTTAGATTTTTAGTTGTCTGTCTTCCCTGCTCACTGATTCGAGTATTTTTATTTTTATGAAGGCCTTTGATGATTTTCACAGTGGAGTAAGCCCCCAAGTCATAGACTCTATAGAGAAACATAGGGAAGCTTTCAATAAGATGCCACGTGATAACAATATCATACTGGAGGAGCTGAGAAACAATGTCACAAACATAGAAGAACAATTAGGTGATGTCGGAGGAGTACACAAAACTAATATTATTGATCTGTTGTCCACACCAGGAGGTTCAGGGAACCAAATCGGATTGATTCCTAGTTCGCCCGGATCTGAACTTGGCTTCAGATCACTGAGTTCTGATATCAATTCTGGGAAGTTAGTATATTCTCTCTCACCCTCTCTCTGATATCTCACACACATACACACACATGTGGGTGACTAATATATAAAGAATGGAACACATAACTGCTTAGGTCCAACAGAAAGAGACCCTACTCTTCCTCTAGGCACAGCGGCAGTAGCCTTGAACCGGTGGCAGAAGATTGTGCTGATCCAAACTTCAAGATGACTAGACTATCTGAATTGTCTGAAACTGGTTTCACCCCTGATAATGGTGTGTGTTTTTGGCTATATATTGTTTCTTCATTGCCTGGCTTATATTCATTGTTACAAGTGTTCTGTTTCCTGATTTAAATTCGCACCTTCATCACTTTCTTTTGCAGAAATATTGATGGAAACCGGACCAACACAGACACAAATCCCAAGAGCTGACCAACCATTTGATAAGATAACCGATTCTATTCGCAGGTAAAGTCAAGCTGAACTGTCTTTTCAGCATCCGAACGTTTAACAAAAAAACAAAAATTCAACTTAAAATCATTAGAAGAGATGCAACGTGTGATGAACTAATCATTGTTAGTTAAAACGAATGATGGCTAAACAGGCAGCTGAAGACTCATTTTGATATGCCCGGCTCTCCAAAGGTAGAGTGTTTGAATGATCTAACGGTTGGGATGAGCAGAAAACAGGCAGCATGCATGTTCTATCAGACTTGCGGTACACAATTTATAATAACTCTATATATTTGCATCTTCTTCAATTCCTGAATACATGTATATTACATATATAGTATGTGCCTTTATTAGTACGAGTTCAAAGGGCAGTCTAAATTGTATGCAGTTCTCGCGACCCAAAACTTCATTCGTGTAGAACAAAAGGGGGCGTATGAGGGCATTCTCATCTCCAGAGGTGCAGAGATGTGACTTTGATGAAAGAGGTCTTTATACACAAACCTAACCTCCCTTATTTACAATGACTTATGGGGAGTGATAACAAGTTTTGGCTGTTAGGATTTAACTTAAGTTAAGAATGGATGAGTGGTCAGCTCCATACTACACTAGATGATCAAGTTGGAAATATATATATATATATATCAAAATATGTATACATGTCCTAGAGACATTCTAACTCATATACTATATATATTATTACAAGTACTATTAATTATTACAAGTTACCTGCAGATGTGTTATTAATTACAGCATATGGTTGTACACTTGTACATTATATCCTTTACATTCTCAAATTGAATGAGAAATTGGGTGGAAATTGAAAACATAAAGCTATCAACAAGAGGAACTTTGCGCGTGTCCAATTCCTCTGCCAAAATATAGTGATCAAATGGGCGGGAAATGAAACATATATAGCAGACTCTGATAAATCAACATATATCCGGTAAGAGTCGGAATATGCACCTTCAGTTAGGTTAGGGTTCAACCGTATGATTTCCCGACTGGAGTATATGGTTGGAATAATTCAAAAAGGATAATACCCCGCCCAAAATTAATCCCAATAATGATATATAGAAGAAGTGAGATGCGTGGCCTGCTAGATGTTAGATCCTAGAGGTGAGAGATTTTTGGTTAGGCATTAGATTTCACATCATATTCGATTTCAATCTCCAATTATCAATTCCAGATTATTCCATATCAATTTCGCAGTAAATTGGAATTAATACAAACATATACTCCCTCTCTCCACAGATAAACTTCTCGTTTACTATTTACGGGATCAAATTTTATTTACTTTGTTTGCCTATTTTCGTCATCCATTTGAGAAAATAATATAATCATGTTACCTTCAGTTTTGTAAATCTTTTAATATAGTTTTTTAATATATAATTTTTATTTTTAAATTTTACACAATTTTTCATATAAAATTATTTGAAAATCACTTCAGTCAAATATCGTAACGCGCAACGGGAAGTTTATTTGTGGACGGAGGGAGTATAATTGTTTCAAAAAAATAAGATAAAGAAATATAAAAAAATGGAAAAAATAATTACTCCATGATGTAATAAATGCTTATAAACTTAGATTATACTTCGTATTTCACAAATTAAAACAAAGAAAGGATAATCAAATAATATTTCAAATACTTTTAATGTTTTAAATTTATCTTTTGAAAATTAAAACTCAAATATAATATAATCCACATATACTAAACCCCCGGCACATTTTTTGAATGTTATTAACGTACAACGTAGTATATTTATTTATTCATACTTTTCTCAATTTAATGATACACGAATAGTCAATGCATCTGTTTCTGCTGAGGTTCGAACCTGAGTGAACTTCCTCATGAATCCTAAGGAACGGACTTCCTAACACTCATGCCAGACGAGAAGTTCCAAAATAAATTTATTACTTAACGAAAAATATAAACAAATTTATCTATGTTTAATATTGAACCGCCGATAAATGCTGAATTAATCATTTTTTATTGACTGAATCATTTAAATTATTTGCTATCGAATGTTACCCTGGCTCCTAAATATCAAACCGGTCATTTGATTCGATTTTTTTTCAATATTCTTTTATTTAGTTTTTACCATGTTTAAAAAATATTTAAGATCAAATGGATACTTTTTTCATCCCTAGTGGTTGGGCTGAGCAAACTAGCAAAGGTGTAAAAGATTATGTAAAATGAGAAAAATGTGGGTAATGGTATCCAAGTGTCATATAAACATTGAGAAATTTTTTTGTTTGTACCTTAACAATCTAGCTTTAAATATTTTAATTTCACGATCGTTCGAAAACAAAACATAAAATACGGAGTACTACGTATAAGATTTTTGTATCATGATCAAATATAACTAAAAAACTTCTTATGGAGCATTAAATTTATGAACTTTAAAAAAAAATATTGTAAAATAAAAAAATGGTTAAGTACAATTTGTTGGGTAGAGAATGAAATGATATGAATCCAAATTAGAAACTGTAAAAGTGTAAAAATATTCATTTTGATGAGAACAAAAAATACAATGTAATCTTAATTGCGAAAATCGAAAAGGTCTCATCATATTATTGAATTTTAGATTCTTTTTTCATGTCTTAATTTCAACTAAATACAAAAATTTAGTAATGTAGTTTGAGGCTAGAACCTGAAGTTTAGAGATTAGGATGTGAATAAAATTCTTATTGTTTTTTCTTTTGACAAAATATAATTCTAGTTTTAACTAATTTCTAGCATTTAATAAATAAAATATGTGAACTTATCAAAGGCTTGAAAATGAAATATGAAGTCTAAGCAAGTAAGGCCTCGTTTGGCATCAACATTAGCGGTTAGCATTAGTATTTTAAAAAGGTTATATGTCGCTAATGTTCAGTATTATCGTTTTCAGAATTAATCTACACTGTTAAAATTTTATTCAAAATATTGACGCTACTAAAAAAACATTGTTCACAAATGAATGCTTTCGAAGTTTGACTCAATCACAAGTTTGTAAAGCACATATACAAGCTAAGTATTGTGTGTGCCCCTATTGAATGAAGTATATCGCAACGATTTTATTTAAATATATTAGTCATTTTTAACAAAAATAGAAGTAGTTTGGAGAAAACGAAAAAAATGAAAGATAAATTATTTTAAAAAACAGAGAGAGTATTTAATTTTTCATTCAGTTTTATTAAAGATATTTTAGTAAAAATCTACTCCCTATTTTTTAATTTCCCGGAGTACTTAAAAAAACATAAAAATTCAATTCTAGTAGAAGAGGGAGTAGTACTTTTTGGTGAAAAAAAACCCTTGAAAGGTTGAATAAATAGGTTTGCCCCAAATCCGTATATAGTTGAATAGACTCGAATCCGCCCCCATCTCTTTCATGCCCTCCCAGCCGCGCCCCTCTCATCTCCATCGGAATTCCTAAAATCTTCGCGGCTCTGCTGTGCTCTAATGGACGCGCTTCAGTCGAATTACATGGATTCTCAATCTCAGCCTGAAGCTTCATCCGAAGCTCTTCCCCAACATTTATCCCAAACTCTCGTTTCGGTCGATCAATCATCATCTCAGAACCATTCTGAATCGTGCCCCGAAAACACCTCCCAAACCCTAGATCAGTCCCAATTGCACCCAGTCGTCGCTTGTCCTCAGGAGGATAATCAGCCCGGAAAACCCTTAGATTCGGAACAGCCGGACATTCAGCTGGGCTCCGTGCAGAAGACGGACGGTAATTCGGCCCAGGGCCAAGATAAAAACCCTCCGGAGGATGGCGCTGAGAAGCTCGAAGTCCGGAAACACCTTCTGTCTGAGAACGGGCTGACAAACACTCACAGCGGCACCGACAAGGACCACTCTGGCGGGGAAGAGGAGACTACAAGCAGGAGAAGGCGCAGGAGTAGGTGGGATCCCCCACCTGGCGAGTCTAGCAATGATGGAACCAGCGCTGGAGGTGATGGGAGTGGGACTGGAACTGGACGAAAAAGGAAGTCAAGGTGGGCAGATGATGAGCCTAAACCACTGATTCAGCTACCTGATTTTATGAAGGATTTCACCGGAGGTATTGAATTTGATCCTGAAATTCAGGCATTAAACAGTAGGTTAGTCGAGATCACTAGAAAATTGCAGTCTGGGTTGCCTTTAGACGATAGACCTGATGGTGCTCGCTCACCCTCGCCTGAACCCATCTATGATAACATGGGGATTAGAATAAACACTAGGGAGTACCGTGCAAGAGAGAAATTAAACAGGGAAAGACAAGAGATCATTTCACAGATGATAAAGAAAAATCCAGCTTTTAAGCCTCCTGCCGACTATAGACCACCAAAACTCCAGAAGAAGCTTTACATCCCTGTCAAGGAGTACCCTGGTTATAACTTCATTGGACTTATCATTGGACCAAGAGGGAATACTCAGAAAAGGATGGAAAAGGAGACGGGTGCAAAAATTGTGATCAGGGGGAAAGGTTCCATGAAAGAAGGCAGATTGCAGCAGAAAAGAGATATGAAACCCGATCCTTCTGAAAACGAGGATCTTCACGTGTTGGTGGAAGCTGATACCCAAGAATCACTTGAGGCTGCTGCAGAAATGGTGCAAAAGCTCTTGCAGCCTGTTGATGAAGTCCTTAATGAACATAAGAGGCAACAACTCAGGGAACTTGCTGCATTGAATGGAACTATTAGGGACGAAGAATATTGTCGGTTATGTGGTGAACCTGGCCATAGGCAATACGCTTGTCCCTCTCGCACTTCCACCTTTAAGAGTGATGTTATGTGTAAAATATGTGGCGATGGGGGGCATCCCACTCTTGATTGTCCAATGAAATCTACAACAGGAAAGAAAATGGATGATGAGTATCAAAGCTTCTTAGCAGAGTTGGGGGGAACCATGCCTGAGTCTTCAACTAAGCCCATCACTGGAACACTTGCTCTTGGTAATGGTGGTAGTTCAGGTGGGAATCCTCCTTGGGCGACCAGTATCAGCACTGGTGCTGTGGTTCCCAGCTCAGCACATCCAGGTTTAGGGTCAACAGCGGTAAAGCTTAAGGAGTATGATGAAACGAACTTGTATATCGGTTACCTTCCTCCTACACTAGATGATGATGTCCTCATCAACATGTTCTCTCCTTTTGGCACTATTGTGATGGCTAAGGTTATTAAGGACCGTGTTACTGGTCAGTCTAAGGGTTATGGTTTTGTCAAGTATGAAGATGTTCAGCAGGCCAATAATGCAATTTCTAGTATGAACGGTCACCATCTTGACGGTAGAACTATTGCTGTGAGAGTTGCTGGCAAGCCACCTCAGCCGACTGTACCTCCGGGCCCCCCTGCTCCTCCCATGCCTACATACCCTCCCCCCAATCAACCGATTGGAGCATACCCGTCGCAGCAATATGCAACCGGTGGGGCAATGGGGAACACTCCAGTTCCGTGGGGACCACCTCCTCCTTATGCCCACTACCAACTTCCACCCCCGCCCCCTGGTTCAGCCATGTATACTCCAGTTCATGCTTCTCCTTACGGAATGCAATACCCTCCTCCTTTACCTACTGGTACAACTACTTCAGGGGCCTCCACCCAAACGGTTCATTCTAGTGAAGCACAACAAAATTACAGCAGTAGTTACCCCCCTGGGGTTCAATCTCAGAGTAGTGCACCTACTCAGTCTGTTGCCACATATGTTACTCCAATGCCATCAAATGCTCAAGCTACATATCCAGCATTATACAGCTATCCATCTTATTATGGTGTTCCACCACCACAACCGCCACCGCCTGCGCCAGTTCCTTGGGCGCCAAACCCTCCACCACCTGCTCCTTTGCCAACTGGAGACAAGGCATCCTATGGTGCAGATGCTGAGTATGAAAAATTTATGACGGAGATGAAATAAGTTGTGACTACCTTTGCAAGGTAAATTGGTATTCTGACTGCTTCATTTTTAGTATAGTTTTTTGACATTGATTGTGTAGTTGTATCTTGTTTTGTTTACTTTTTACTCCGCAACTGTTCTAAGTGTGGTGGAATGTGCAAATGCTTTTCTGACCATTTGTATTGTTATATTTTTGCAAATTACTAAATCATGAAGAGTTCTGTATTTATGACAATTGACAATCAACGAATTAATTTGTCTAAATTCAGAAATGAATTGCCCATGCACATGATTCACATGGTCAAACATAATTTACTTTGTTTGCTTATTTTCTCTACACATTTAATAATATAAAATAGCCATGTCACATCTTTTTTTTATAGAACTTTTTATGTAGTTTTTAAATATATAAATTTATTTTTGACTTTTACACATATAATCATATAAATTGAATGGAAAATAACTTTAGTCAAACCTCCTAATCCGGAATGAAAAACCCAGTTTGGGGCGGAGGGGGTAACATGCTAGGCTTAGTGTAGTTTCTAAGTGTTCTCCTTTTGACAAAGTTGATGGCTTCGAGCTTTTGTTGGGGTAAGGTCTGTGTACACACACCCTCCCCCCGGTTGTTGTTGTTGTTGATAATACTTCAAGTTTTGGTAACAACATCACCTATAACAAGGAACGCTGTTCCATTTTCTATTTGTTCTTCTCAAATGTACATGATACAGGAATATCATTTTACTTTAATGTCTTATTACTTCCTCCGTTCCATTGTTTTTGCCCACATTGCTCTTTTGACATGGATCAAGGATGTAGAGCAAAGAATACAAATAGACCACTATACCCTTACTTTATGTTGGGATGTGTAGGAGTTGTAAGGGGTACAATTGAAAATTGAAGGGGGCTTTACATGGGGATGGAAGGAGTATTAAATTATTTAAGGTGTTTTGGATCCACTGTTTTTCTCAATTAATGAGATTTAACTTATAAATGAACAAGATTGAACAAACTTTCATTATTTGTTTCCTTTCATAAAAATTGATGGGATTGCAGAGGCACATTTGCTTCCAGTATACAAGGAGATCAACCTGGAAAAGATTCAAATCATTTATTACTAAGATCATATCTGAATAATAATTGTAGTTTGCTCCTTTTGGATTAGACTTTTCATTTTAACACATCTTCTTCTTTGTAATGTTGTAAAATTTTACAGGATGATTCCTTGGAGCACTTCTCACGATTTCTTACCTCTTGCCATGACTTTTCTTGTTGGAAGTTTCGGACTCACATCTTTAACCTTGCTGTGTACTGTTATGACATTTGCAGAGAGAGAGAGAGGAGCTAAAGTGCTGTCCTTACTGATTTTCATTGATGATTCTATTTGGAAATTTCTTTTATAATATCGGTTGCTGCTTGTGTTGGATTTTATTGTTCTGTGTTCTTTTTGCATCGCGTCATCTTATATTTTTATCAGATAATCTGTTGATGATGTTTGTTGTGGCGCTAAATAACTGACAATTCATTTGTGTTTTTTCTTTGACTGATACTTTCTGGTTTCTTTTTCATTCACAACTCTAATAACTAACTTGGCTGCCTCTGTTTGTTGCACTATTGAGTGACAAATTCAGAAAGACGCCTGGTTCTTGCACCGACGTACATTTCTTTCATAGAAGATGATAAAATCTTGAAATGTGGAGTTCATGGGAGTATCTTATTATGATAAGTATGCTGGATCCACGTCTTTCTTTTAATTTTATTATATCAAGTTTATGATAACATAGTACTGATTTCTATCGTACAGCTAGTAGCAGGTAAAGGATGCACATAGCGCCCTAACTGGTTTGCTGATTTGTTTTATATTCCAATGAAATTTTCAAAGTAACTTATTTTTTTAGTAATCTTTATGCCAGCACGATTATGAGGAAGCAATTGGTTTGACAGAGTATTACTCTCAATGGGAAGTAATTCTATAGTTTGGTTCATTCAATGAAGGGTCTGGTCGTAGAGGATGTGGTCTTTATATCGTTCTTATAGTTTTTGCCCCATAGGTTCGATTGATCCATTGAATAGGTTTCTTGATTTGGTAAGTGGATTGGGAGAGAGAGTGTGAGTGGGGGGGGGGTTCTGACTATTAGTTAGGGCACCTAATAAGGAAAGTGTCTTTTCATTTGAAGCTCATAAATCTAATAATCTGATATAGTTTNGTTTATAACCTATATACTCTGCATTTCAATGGCTGTTGGATGCATGGTTTTCCCAGTGCTTTTGAAGACATGTTCTCGACGTGTTGCGTGAAGGTGAGTGGTGTGTTGTTCATGGGTGTTTCCATTTTGTTTTGCTGTTGTAACGGGGCGGGTCTGTTGGGTAGCTGTTGATGATATATATATGTATATGTGTGTCCTGCAGGTAAGCTTGGTGCCCCCCCTCCTCAATGGTGGAAACATTTGATTGATGGTTCACATTGTGAATGGGTGGAAAACTGTTGTTTTAATTTCATTGCCTTTTTCATCTGCACTTTTTATTTCTTTAAAAAGTTTGTTTTCCTGTCCCTGTTCTGGTCAAGTTGAGAGACTGGATATGAATTGGATAAATGGGTGATACATTTGTGGTTTTAGGGGTTAAATGGAGGAATAGAGAAAAGGCAGATTTTGTGTGTTTGGTATGAGTGTGGCTCACAACACTTAGATGTCGGGGTCGAACCAGAACCGCATAAAGAAATTTAGGATCATGCCTATTTTTTGGTTCTCGTTCTCCCATATATGGTTTCCCGGGACAATTTGGAAACTTTTGGTTCCAGTTTTGGATCGGAATCAGAATTGTGTTCACTTCTAGTTAGGGGTGTATACTTAGAGGACATAAACTTCTCCTATTTGTCATCTTTGAGAGATATTTGAAATGTGTTGAAAGTTGAAACCTATGGAGTACCTTTTTTCAGCCTTCTCCCCTATGTCACATTTTTCTTTCTCTTAACTTTACCCCATCCAAAGTGTTAGGCCATCAACAAGCATTGATCACTTGCACTTTTGTAGCTGAGGAGACTAAGGTAGCGTTCCGTTTCACTTATTTTTTATGCTTATTACTTATTCTTATTAAAATCAGATCATATCGGAATCAGCTTTAATGATAATTGCAATTAGATCAGATCATGCCAGATCAGATCAGATTTTTAAAGAATCAGATTAAATCAGATCAATCGAACGGAACGCAGCCTAAGAAGCTTCAAACTGGTTTAATCTGATCTAGTTCTAGTTAAGATTAAAGCTATTTTTTATTTAATCTACGGTGATAAAAATAAGTGACGTATTTTCCTTCTCTCCTGCCCACTTACCCGGAAGTTTGAAACCTCATTTTAAAAAGGCATTTTGATTTATTTTAAAGTTAATTAGGAAACATGTTCCAAAAGCTTAGAGTAATTTTTATTTTCTCACACACACAGGTTTGAATTATCGAATATACCTCTGCCGTTTCAGACGCCAAAAAAAGAGCCCATGTCTCCAATATTATGATCATATAGTAATTCAATATTGATTATATATTCAGTTTTGGAATTCTACATTCTTAAATAGTACTCCCTCCATCTCAGTATAAATATCTGTTTTGATTTACAATATTTAGTTAAAGTTATTTTCAAAGTAATTTTTATTTGTCTTTTTAACTAACTTGTTTTTCTCAATTTGCGACAATTTTTTTAATTTTCAAAATATAAAAAGTAATTAAAAAAAGAATATACCTTTCAGAATATTAATTTGGTCTTGGTGTAACGAGTTGGAGAGAATTGCTATAAATTTGTATTCGCTATATTTTGAGTTTGAGGTGATTGGTTGAGATAGTCTAATGGCTTTCTCCTTTTTTTTACTGCAATTTTTATGTTAAAATAAGTAAATCGTACGTCTTTAATCAGAGAAGTACCTAAATTATCCAAACAAAAGAAAATGATGTCAAAAGTTTTAAAATAAGTGCATTATACTTTTTATTACTACGGGTATTTAAATAGGAGTTCACATTGTCAAACTCATACTGCCATGTCACATTGCCATGTTGCTTGAGTTGTGCCACTAGTCGCTGGCATTGACCATCGTTGACAGGCATTCCACCATCACATTGTCACCACACTCCAACATCATGTATCTACTACTTACATTGCTAACATTAACATTGTTAACTCCTATTTAGAGATCAAAAGTAATGTATCCCATTTTGATATTTTGAAAATATTTTATTCTTATTTGGAGAATTTCTTTCCTTAGTTTGATGGTTTCTCCAAATTAATCTTTGTGCCTGATTGAGGGTGTAGTCTCATTCTATACATATATTTTTTTTACTTGATGTTTATTCTTCTTAGAAGCTGATAAGATGGAATCAACAATAACTATAATTTAGATTACATTTAAATTAGACCTGTCAGGTTAGATCAAATCTTAAAAAAATTCAGATCGATATACGATAGATCATATAAAGAAAATAGAGCCTAAGTATTACTCCATAAATTAATAGCAATCGAGTCAAGTTCAAGTTGAATATAAATTTCTTCATAAATAACGATTCAAATCCTCAACATCTAGGGATGAGCTCTAATTTGAAAAAATGAATGTTATTTTAGCTTTTCAATTGTGTTATACCATACTATCTATTTGTTAACACCAACTCCAACCATACCATCTATATCATACATTTTTGTTATCTTTAATTAATAAAATAATTCTATTAATATATTCTAAATATTTTCTCTGATCTGAATTAAGTTACTTGTTTATTATCAACATGATCAAACATGTAAAATTAGAGATGTTTTAACTTGATTTAGCTAAAATCAGTTTAGCATTTGGTTTCTCCATTTAAGATGCTTTGACTTGATTAGTCATCGTGTCAAGCTTAAATCTTATTTCATGTCAATTAATAATTCATTTTCCCCAATGGATTTAGGTTATTACTATTTCGGTCTCTCTATAATTTTGGTTACTTATATGTTCTCATTGATTATTTGATAAATTTAAAAAAGTAAAACATAAAGAATATACCTACATAAAAGTAAAATACTATCTTCACCCCTTGTTCTGTAAAAATATTCATGTAAATTATATTTTTAAGTGTGTACCAACTTATAAAAAATAAATTTAAAAACACAAAGTGTAAACATGATTCGTATAGAGTAATTCATTTTAGGACGAAAGTAAAATTTAACACAATTAACGAGTTTGATCGGGTTTTTATCAAATTAGACTGGAGTCAGGATAACTTCTTCTGTGACTTGAGTGGTTCAAGCCCTAGCGGAGGCGGATGCATTGACTTTTTGTACGTTATTAAATTGAGAATAGTACAAACAGATACAACTCTATAATAGAATTAATAGCACTAAAAAATGATTATGCTTTGGAAATTCTCAATTGAAATGCATGAGTAGGCATGTAAAATTGACGGTTTCTACCCCCTTAACCCCCCCGGTAAACCCCCCCACCCCGCCCCGACCCGAACACACTCCCCCACCCCCTTCAATTGCACCCCATAAGTTGATTTTGACTTTGGAGTCAAAATTTGACTCCAAAGTCAAAATCAACTTGTGGGTGCAATTGAAGGGGGTGGGGGAGTGTGTTCGGGTCGGGGCGGGGTGGGGGGTTTACCGGGGGGGTTAGGGAGGGTAGGAACCGTCAATTTTACGAACGGGGCACCGGAGCGCCCCCGGGTCATCTCATGACATTGGTTCCCAATGTCATGGAAACCTTGGTGAATGTACTTCGAAAAAATGTGCAGTATTCGAAAAATGAAAAAAAAACATGGCCGATTCAAACGAAACGCCCGAAAAGAGCGGGAGCATGATGATATGTTTGGAATTCTTATTAAACATATGCTAAAGTGGCTAGAAAAGCAATTTCAAATGATAGCTTGCTCATTTTTGGTTTTCACAAACATGGATTTATATATATAAAAAAATTGTGTGAATATATGCCTATGAAAACAAAAAATTAATTAGAATAACACTTGGAGTTAGAGTAGTCTTAGATTGATGCTTAAGAATAAGATGTTTAGCATTTGCTTTTCATTTGTGTGGAATTATTTGAAAATGATTATTTATAGCAAAATTGTTAGTTTAACAAACAAAAAAAGTTACTCCGTATTTATAACAAACATTATTGCTATTTTAACAAACATAATATTAATTATGATATACTCCATCTGGTCCTAAAAATCTTTCTTATTTTGACTTTTTTGATCAAATAGTAATACTTTTTTAGTGCATATTGTGAGAAAAATATATTTGATTATAATATTAATTCAATAAAGTTAGGTTCATCTTAAGATATAGTTTTGAGATATCAAATTTTTATATCATTTATTTGTTTAGATTATGTTTAATTCATGATCAAAGAATATCACTGTTTAATAAAAAAGTCAAAACATGAAAGATTTTTAGAAGTTGAAGGAGTTTATTTTATGCATAAATGTAAGCAAAATATAAAAGTATGGAATAAATTAAATATGGAGTATATTTTTTGTTAAAAAATAATTGTTGAATAGTAAAATACGTAGATAAATAGGCATAATATGCATAGCATATAGTTGGAGAGGTTGTTGAAAAATGGACAGACAAAATATTACTCCATATTTGTTTGTTGAAATAATACGAAGTGTTGGCATTGTCTTTGCAAATAACTTGAAGATGCATGCTCGATCTAAGAAATGCTAAAATGAGTCAACGTTAGTTTGATTTCATATAATTAACTAGTATTCCTACCCGTGCAATGCACGGGTTCGGACGAATATCTTGTCGATTCTGAATTTATTCAATGCAATATTTTTCCGGAATAAAGAAAATATACATCATGCATGATTTATAATAACACAGAAAAGAAGGGCAAAGTAAAAAGAATAATATTTGAGTTTTTGAATCTACACACAATAAAGTTTGCTTTAATCCCAAATTTTTTGAAAGATTTCAGGGTATACAACATTTTTTGTATGGCTGCAAGGATTTCCATTGTCATCTAAGACTAATATTTTTAATCTTGTCTTTGTCTTCACTCGCGAAGCAACAACATAAAGCTGACCATGAGTGAACATTGACTTGGTTAAAAATAATCCAACAAATGATAATGTTTGACCTTGACTTTTGTTAATAGTCATAGCAAAACATAAGACTATTGGAAATTGTCTTCTCTGGAACTTTAGAGGTAGTCCTGGATCAGACGGTACCAAATTCATCTGGGGTATGTAAACTTTTTCGCCCACTCGGTTTCTTGAAACCACAATAGCACCAATAACATTCTTTCGCATCTCGTCAATCATTAATCTTGTACCATTACACAATCCATAGGAGATTTGTTGGCCTTAAAATCACAGAGCAGACCGTCAATCTACATATCAATGACTCTTGAATTCTTATTATGTGTGTTGATATTGATTTGGGTGATTATTTGTATTTATATTTCTTATTGATTTGGGTTCACAAACACAATCATCACAAAATTCACAAATTTACTATTTGTGAACTTTGATAAAAAAATTTAAATGGTTTAAAATAATTTTAAATTGAGAATTTAAACCATAAATAGTAAGTTTGTGGAGTTTGTGATCTTTTTGTTTGTGAACGTAGCATTGCTCTTTCAGGTAGGGAAATGCTTGGTTCACAAACACAATCATCACAAAATTCACAAATTTACTATTTGTGAACTTTGATAACAAAAATTAAATGGTTTAAAATACTCCATCCGTCCGGAAATGTTCTTCCCGTGTTGACTTGGCACGCTTATTAAGAAATAGTAAAAAAATGCAAAGTTTTCAAAAATGCACATACTATAAACTTTTAAATATCCTTTTATTATTAAAAAAGTATTGAAAAAGTAGATTTGTGATAAAATAGAAGGGTATTATTAATATTTAGCCTTAAAAAGCATACTAAAAAAGGAAATGAAAAGATTATTTCCGGACGGACCAAAAAGGAAAATGGGAAGAATATTTCCGGACGGAGGGAGTAATTTTAAATTGAGAATTTAAACCATAAATAGTAAGTTTGTGGAGTTTGTGATCATTCTGTTTGTGAACGTAGCATTGCTCTTTCAGGTATTAGTTTTAAAAAGTAAACAAACTATAGTGTGATTTGTTTTTTCAATACTTAAGGACTGCAGGAACTTCAAGAGACTATAAAAATTAAACTCCACACCATAAAATATGTTAAAAAACAGGAGGCTATAAATCTGAAATTAAGGTTTGAAAAATAAGGAGAGACTCAAGTCGTTAATACTTTAATAAAAAATATGTTTTTATGGTGCTGAAAATAGAAGATTCAAGGACAGCAGACTTATTACACTTTAAGAATGACAGAGTTATTATTACATAAATTATAAGAATTCTTTCTTAGGCATTATTACAAAAAATTAAGTCTCATGGTTTTAGCCTTTAGGCACTGGCCGGAGAAACTTCAACATGAATAGGCACTAAAAAAACTAAACAGACTATAGTGTGTTTTGTTTTTTAATACTTAGAATCAGAACAGACTATAGTGTGTTTTGTTTTTTCAATACTTTGAATAAAGGAGAAACTTCAAGAGACTAAACACTAAACTCCACACCATAAAATATGTTCAAAATCAGCAGACTATAAATCTGAAAATAAGGACAGGCTCATTCTTCAGTACTTTAATAAAAAAAATTATTTTTTATGGTGCTGAAAATAGAAGCTTCAAGGAAAGTAGACTCATTATACTTTAAGAATAGCAGACTTATCATTCTTCATTTATTTATTCAATATGGACAATTGAAGAATTTTGATTTTTTATACAGATTAGTATAATTGTGTTTTGAAAGTAAAAGCAAAATAACCTTCCAGCCTCTAAAAAAATTATAAGAAATCCTATTAAACATAAATTTTATATTGTATGCAAAATACGAATAAGAGTACAATTCTTACATGTTCGTCCATGAATATCATCTCAATCGGATTCGTCATCTTCTCATCATTATACACTGGCATCTTGTATAGTCAAATCACACGAACCAAAACTCTCCAGCATTCACTTGATGGATTGATCTTCAACAAAGGGTGGATCGGTTTGGAAGACATGTCAATTAATCAGAGGTTTTAGGTATGAATGCGGCTTACAATGAAAAAATAGATTGATGAAATGGTTTACTTAAAATTTGATTTATATATGACCTAATATAAATTGCAAGAAAGAAACTTACAGCAATAAGGGTAGAAAATCCAGAGATTTGAACCGGAAAATTCGAAAGAAGAAAAAATTTCGCAGAGCCTAATCATCATAAGAAGGAAAGAAGGTCAATCATTCCAAAAACAATTATGATTTTTTAAGAAAAGGGAAAGTTACCTATTCTTGGTACCAATCGTTGGAATCTCCGTGAAGAAGGACCATGAAGAAGGAAAGAGATTAATTCCAATCACATATTCTCTGAAATCTCGCGGTGGAGCCATTCGAAGATGAATATCGCAGGGAGGTGCAATCAAAGGAAAGTGTCGCTGATGTCTCGCTTCATTCAGACTTGCGGATGAATTCCACACAGAGTAGCCCAAATAAAAGAAGTCCAAAGTAATGAATCATTATCCAACCCGTTTGAAATATTGAGTAAGTCCAATATGATGACATGGCTTATGAAGTGTCAAAAAAAACTCCGTCAGCATGACAAATGTCAAAATTCTGGGAGTTAAACTCCCAAATATAATATATAAAGGATTACGTTAACATGAAATCATGCTCAATATGAGATCTCTATACATTTCATTATTATCTAAAAAAGTCAAAACATGAAAAATTTTTAGAATAAATTTATTTTATTAAATTTATTTTATTAAATTTAACATGAAATCATGCTAAATTTATTTTTTTAATTAAATTTCTAGTGATCCTTAAATGTGAGGTGCATTTTACGTACTCTTTTTTGGTTTTTCCTTCACCAAATGGGTAAGAATCTTTGGTGAATGTCAAACAAAAAAGAATAAGGAATGATGAAAAGGGGAAAGAAATCTATGATTGCAAAAGACATTAAGTTGATAACAAACAATGTTTAAGATTACTCGTGATGACAGTGAAGAACGAAGAAACTCGAGAAAAGAAACAATCTTTTCCATTTTATTCTTTTTTTAGGTGTGAGTTTACGCGTACTACTCTAATGCATCTTTGTGATTATAGTACCACCTCCATCTAATGGTAGACACAATTCCGGTTCGGAATTTGTACTAGAATCGGATTTGAGGATTCTAAACTGAACTGAAATTTGTACATTTAGCTCACTGAAACATTTCTAGACGAATTAAATATTTATCTTAAGATTCATAAAGTCCACTAACGACTTTTCCTTTACAATGTTGAAAAATAAAAAATAATGATTTCTCTACCCAATCCATTGACACTTTTTTGTCTTTCCTTTGAAATTTCACAAATGTTTGTACCAACATCTACTTTTTGTTGTGTATAAAAACATTCCATTGTCTCCACTCAATCCAACTCATCATGAAACACCGGCCGCAATAAGCACTCCAAAAAAGTCTTCCAAATTTGAACTATTCCTAAACCTTCTCAAAATATGTAAAAAAAAAAAAAACTCCCCTTTCATGTCTCCTTCTTCTCCCTTTTCTTTCCATAATTTCTCATATTCATTCTTCACCTCCATAGCCAAACATGAACACCCATTCTTCCATTTCCTTCTTCATCTTCTTCATATCCACAACTTTTTCATCACTCTGTTCTATTTCCACTTCAAGTTCCACTCTTTCTCTTCAACTCATTTCACTCCTCTCAATAAAATCATCCCTCAGAGACCCTCTCAACACCTTCCGTGATTGGGAGGTCACCGGGAACAAGAACGTTTCGAGCCTCGTTTGGTGCCGGTGGTCGGGCGTGGAATGCGGGCAGTTCGGCCACGTCACCGCGCTCGACCTCTCCCGCCGCAATCTCTCCGGGACTTTGCCGGCGAGCTTCCGGCACCTCCCCCGGCTCCGGCACCTCAATTTGAGCGGGAATCTCTTTGACTGCCCAATGCCGCCTTCGATTATGGAGCTTCCCGGCCTGACGACGTTGGACATTAGTAACAATTCCTTCGGCCCCACTCTCCCGCCGGCCGTTTCTCGGCTCCGGTCTCTCTCTGTTTTCAACGCCTTCAGCAACAACTTCTCCGGCCCGTTGCCGGGAGAAATCGCGTCGCTGAAGAACCTCGAGTACCTCAATCTCGGCGGGAGTTACTTCTCCGGCGAAATCCCGGCTAGCTACGGAAGTCTTTCCAACCTGAAGTTTCTCTACTTGGCCGGTAATTTACTCACCGGCGCAATCCCGCCGGAATTGGGGTTGTTGAAAAACCTTGAGAATCTCCTGATTGGGTATAACCAGTACGCCGGCAGTATTCCGGTGGAGATTTTCTCCCTACATAACTTAACCTATCTTGACATTTCCCAGGCGAATCTCTCCGGCAATCTTTCGCCGCAAATCTCAAATTTAACAAATCTCAAAATTTTGTACCTATTCAAGAACAGTTTAACAGGGGAAATTCCCGGGGAACTTTCCCGATTAACTATGCTAAAAGAGTTGGATCTTTCGAACAACTATTTCTCAGGGCATATTCCGGCGACACTTTCATCACTGGAAAAGCTATCGGTCTTATCGCTGCTGGGGAACAACTTGACCGGAGAAATCCCGTCGGGAATTGGACGGCTTCCTTGTCTTGAGAGGCTGTCTCTGTGGAACAACTCGCTGACAGGGATTTTGCCGCAAAAATTGGGTTCAAATTCCAGGCTAGTAAAGATGGACGTCTCGTCGTGTTCTCTCTCCGGCCCGATCCCGCCGGATCTCTGCCTCGGTAAGAAATTGGAGAAACTCATCTTGTTCTCAAATCAATTCTCCGGCGAAATCCCGGCGACCCTTGCGAATTGCACCTCATTAACCAGGCTGAGAGTTCAGGATAACCGCCTGAACGGATCCATTCCGGCAGGGTTCGGGTCATTGCCGAATCTGACATTCTTGGACCTCAGCCTCAACAATTTATCCGGCGCGATCCCGGAGGATTTCGGCAATGCCGTGAGACTGCAGTTCTTGAACATTTCCGGGAACCAGTTTCATTCCGGCTTGCCGGGAAACATCTGGAGCGCGCCGGATTTGAATATCTTTTCTGCAAGTCACAGCGCCATTCACGGGAAAATCCCAGATTTCAGAGGCTGCCATAGCTTGTACAAGATCGAGCTCGAAGGGAACAACTTAACCGGAGACATCCCACCGGATGTTCAGCACTGTGAGAAGCTCATATCTTTGAATCTCCGCCGGAATTCCCTCTCCGGCACCATCCCTTGGGAGATCTCCTCACTCCCGTCACTCACCGACCTAGATTTGTCCCACAATCTTCTCTCCGGGACAATCCCCTCGAATTTCGGAGGCACACGTACCCTAGAGAGCTTCAACGTGTCCTACAACCGTCTCGTGGGCCCCGTACCGTCCGGTCAAGTATTCTCGAGCCTCCACGCGTCGTCTTTCACCGGAAACGACGGGCTCTGCGGCAGCATCATCAGAAGATCCTGCCGCACTGCGCCGGCGACCAGCATGGATATCAATCAGCCCCATAAAAAGACCACGAGGAAAGTGGTCTACATCGTCATCGCCACATTTGGGATTTGCGTGTTCGTACTCGCCGTCGCGTTGAGGTGTTTACGGGCGAGCTACGATCTCCGGTTCCCCGATGACCGGGAACCGGACCCGTGGAAGCTGACCGCCTACCAAAGGTTGAATTTCACGGCGGAAGACGTTTTGGATTCTGTGAAAGACTGTGACAAGGTGATTGGGTCAGGGTCCACTGGGACAGTGTACAAGGTGGAAATGCCAAGTGGCGAGATCATAGCCGTAAAAAAATTACATAATCTACAGAAGGACACAATCCGTATAAAGAAGGGCGTTTTGGCAGAAGTCGAGGTTTTGAGCAAAATTAAACACAGAAACATTGTGAGACTACTAGGATGTTGCGCCAGTGACGACTGTGCATTGTTACTCTACGAGTACATGCCCAACGGGAGTCTCGATGATTTATTACATGGTAAAAACAAAAACATGAGTAATATGGTTGCGGATTGGGTAACTAGATACGAGATTGCCCTTGGTGTGGCTCAAGGAATTAGTTATCTTCATCACGATTGTGACCCGATCATACTCCATCGTGACCTAAAACCTAGTAACATTCTTTTGGACGATAAAAATGTGGCCAGGGTTGCGGATTTTGGAGTCGCTAAGTTGTTCCAAGGTGACGAATGCACCGTGTCGATAATCGCGGGTTCTTATGGCTATATTGCTCCAGGTATGGCATTATTTATACACTTTGATAAATTTAAATCATGATTTTAAATGTATATTGTTTGTCTACAGAAGCATGATTAGAAAATGCGTGACATGTGCAATTGTGTTGATAATAACAATAACAAACATTTTGTTGCGATTTGATGGTCGAATGCTTGGTTGACTTTCTCTTCAGTGTCAAAAAATCGTAGTCATCTATGCAGAAAACTGCTCTTCGGTACCCCATATTTTGAGAAACTAACTGCCAGGTACCTTATATTTTCAAAATATACTCTGAGGTACCTTTTGTTTTGAAAAACTAACTGCCGGGTACCTCATATTTTCAAAATATACTCCGAGGTACCTTCTATTTTGAGAAACTAACTATTGGGTACCTTACATTTTTAAAATATACTCCAGGATACCTCCAAATATACATTAATTTTACGCCATTAATTTTAAGAAATAGAGGTTTGGAATTCCAATCATTAATTTTACTTTTAAAATTCCAAATCCCTATTTCTTAAAATTAATGGCGTAAAATTAATGTATATTTGGAGGTATCCTGGAATATATTTTAAAAATGTGAGGTACCCAATAGTTAGTTTCTCAAAATAGAAGGTACCTCGGAGTATATTTTGAAAATATGAGGTACCCGGCAGTTAGTTTTTCAAAATAGAAGGTACCTTGGAGTATATTTTGAAAATATAAGGTACCCGGCAGTTAGTTTCTCAAAATATGGGGTACCCAAGAGCAGTTTTCTGGTCATCTATGCGGTATATTTATCCTTTTTTAACGTATACACAAAGAGAAAAAGTATAAGGGAATGATCATTAGGTCTTTCTTTTTACTTTTTTTATATGAGAGCTAGAGTATTAGGTGAGATTCTATGAATCAATTTCACTTTGTTTTATTTAATCGTAAATAAGCCAGATTTGTCTAAAAAAAGAGCATTGGAGAAGTAGGGGGATCCCTTTAATTGGTTCCCTACTACTTAAATACCTAATGGACCATAAGAAAAAGAAGTCAAACTTTTTTTATTTTTTGAACACTAATAATTTTATTATAATGTAATACCTATTGATACATTTTCAACTTATTAAACGCGTGACCTCTCATTTGAGAAAACTATTGTGGTGTCATTAGAGTACAAGGCCTTGACAACCTTTTCTATTTAAATAAAAAACAAGAATTAATTTATGTGAGCTATACTTCAAAAATTGTATCCTAAAATTTATTTCGAAGATTTAGATTTACATTTTGATGACTTACCGTGACATAAAATATTAGTTTACTTTGTTCAAAAAAATAAGTTAGTTTAATTTCAAAATTTCATACTGACAATTTATGTTAATGTAAGCTACCAATTTCACATTTACACTGACATAAAATATAAGTGTAAACTTCTAAGATACATTTTGGGGTACAATCTATAAGTAAAAATAAATTTATTTTCATCAAATAATGATAAAGAAACAATTAATACTCATAAGTCATAATACAAATGTGAAACCAAAAATCAGAATTGTGATCATTTTGTTTTGCACTTTTGCTTTAATTTGCCCTTTTCCTTTTTCGTAGTATTTCCCAATTTCATTTTTCTCTAATTTTCTCTATTTGCCGTGATCTATAATGGCAGTATTGCGCATGTCAATGAGCCTATTTGCTTTTTAGCTTTCACTTTCGTTATTTTCTCAACCCACCAATATTTTCTTACTTATACTTCCTTAATTACTCTCATACTCGTATTATTTAATTATTAGCCATGATTATATTGGTTTATTATTCTTGACTTTTAATTTAATTTGGCATGGAGCAATCATTAATTACAGCTTTCATGAGACTCTCTCACCCCTCCGTGATATATTGATATATTTTCTTCAATATCGGAAAATAATATTCCCATTTGCCTTTTTTTTATATATATCAAACTAAACATAGTTTGATAATTAAGCTTCATTAATTGACAATTTGCAATAAAGTTTTTAAAGTTTTGTTTTATTGTGTGAATATGTAATGTACGTAGGGAGATTTCATTCAATATTATTGTTTGATCAAATTTTGTCTAGTGTGACTATTCAGTTCGTTTATACAATTTGACTATCAAGTTTTTCCAATTTAACCAAGTGATGTGATTTTGGATCTTCAAATTAAAGGATCATGAGTTCTTATTAACAAACTAAAGTTGGGTACTTCTTATCTTGTAGAATATGCATATTCATTACAAGTTGACGCAAAAAGTGATATCTATAGTTATGGAGTTATGCTATTGGAGATACTGACTGGTAGAAGATCAATGGAGTCTGAATTTGGAGAAGGCAATAGCATTGTGGATTGGGTGAGGTCCAAATTGAACGCGAAAAATGACATGAAAGAAATATTCTTTGATAAATATGACCTTTCTTGTTCTTCTTCTACTTCTTCCCCATTGGTGATGGAGGAGATGATGTTATTGCTTAACATTGCATTGTTGTGCACTCGCCGGAACCCGGCGGACCGGCCTTCCATGCGGGAAGTTGTTTCCATGTTGATAGACGTCAGGCCCAAGAGGAAGTTGTCGGGCGGCGAGAGCCGTGGATGTGGCGGTGATGCCATGGGTAACGGCGGTGGCAATAACAGTTATGTTCCTGATAATCAAATCACTAGTGTTGATGATGAGTGACATATACGAGTGGCACATGCATTGTATAGAAGAATTCATTTCCTCATTGATTTTTTTATAGTTAGTAGAAAATGGTGACACTCACGATTAGAGTATATGGGCCGTAACTATATTCTATTGATATATACACTATACTACAGTTATGTCAGATTATTGTTCCTATAAAACATACTCCCTGCGCCTCCTGTACGTATTTGTCTACATTTGACTTTTGGAACTGTTCATCTAAGCACTTTGACTCATCAAGTTCTCTCAATGTTGAAGTTTAAATATAGTCATGTGCGATCTTGTTTGATTTGTCTTAACATATAGATTATTAATATATAATTTTTATAATTTTTTAATATACAAATTACAAGATAAAATGAATTAAAGAAGTGCATTGGATGATGTGTAAAAATGAAAGTGGACAAATACAGGGTATGGAAGGAGTATATAGTTATTGTTCAATTTCCACTAAAAGCAAACATGTGACCTTCCATTTGGAGAAGTGATTTTGATGCGGTTGGAACACAATGTTTTTTACCACTCCAATATGGTTGAGTATGCTATTCATTTGTAAAAATGTTATTTAAAATGTTTATTGTAATAGACTCAATATCACTTTAAAAAAATATTTGTTTAGTGAAAACATAACCGATTAAAGTCATGTACTCAGTTTTTTACTTAAGTAACACACTATATACTCCCCCCGTCCCGGAAAACATGGGAGTTTTGGTTTTGGAGATGGATTTAAGGGGAGTGTATTTTGATATTGAATTTCCAAAAATGTCCTTTGATATGATAGGTAAAAGTATGATTTGATGGATAGATTATTAGTAAAAAGGTATGATGTGATACGTATGGCAAAAGTGACTTTTCAATAGAAATGAGAAGTGTTTTTTGGGACGGATGAAGAAAGAAAGGAGAAAAATTTTCTAAGACGGAGGGAGTCTTATGAATAAGTACACAATTTAGGAACTGGAAATTAAATAAGATGTTATTAGAATTACAAAGCTAGGATGTTGAGTACGAAATAAATATGATATTTCGTCTAATTAGGAATACTAATTATGTCTAAAGACTATTCTCAAAATAATTTTTTTTTTGTAAGGATGACTTTGATAAAAAAAAATATGTTACATAGACCAAAAACAAAACTCATTAATTTTACAAAGACTAAAATATAAATGATGGGTTGGAGATGCTCTTAGTTGTCAAAGAGTAAAAAAATAGTACGGAGTAATTAATATTTATTTAGAAAAATAAAAAAAGATTGTGGACGAGATATTTTTCATTGAATTAGGTAAGCAAAGTAAGATACATACTCCCACCGTCCCTAAATAAACTTCCTTTTTTGACTTTTTGGGAAATTAAGGGAGTGATATTTTGGTGTTGACTTTCCAAAAATACATTTGATGTGATGTGTAAAAGTAAGATGTGATATGCAGATTATTAGTAAAAAGGTATGATGTGATAGGTAGGGTATGAAAAAGTAATGAGTAAAAGTGATTTTTTAAGGAAAAATGGAAGTTTATTTGGGGACAAAGAAAAAACGAAAGAAGAAATTTATTTAGGGACGGAGAGAGTATTATATTAATTATTTTGGGACGGTTTAAAAAAGGAACTATGAATATTAGAGTTTGTTCTCTTCGTTTGATCTCATTCTATTAATGTCTGATCAGACATAGTATCTATTGTGATTATAGTTATACTTAAAATTGTTTCATTATCTAATCTTATCTAATTATTTTAAGAATAAATAATACTTTCTCCGTTAGAAATACAATTCTTTATTTGGTTTGATACAAAGTTTAAGAAACATAAAATTACGTGGTTGAAAATAATGCATAAAGAAAAAAATTGAGCAACAAAAAATTTTCAAAATTTCGGAAGGGTTTTTTGGAAGACATCTCAAAAAAAAAGTTAACTTTTTTTTTTGGAAAAGAGAGATTAAATAATAAGAATAAATTAAGAAAACAGGTTTTTAATTGGGACTATTAATTGTTGATGGAATGATGGTTAATGTATAATTAGCGGCAAAATAAACCATAGACACAATCTGGTATACTCGCCCGACATTTTTTAGTTATAGATGAAACCCTAAATCGCGACAGAAAGATCATCTCTCTTCTATTCTCTTCTCTGCTACGTCTTCTCCAACAACTCCGACGATTTCAGCACCGGCTGTGATTTAACTCTCTCACTTGTTCCGATTTCTCCGTCATGGATGCTCAGAGAGCATTGCTCGATGAACTCATGGGCGCATGTAAGTTCTTCGTCTTAAATCATGCTTTGCTTTCGTCCTTCTTTGTTCTATCAGTGTCGTAACTGAATTTTGATCCCTATACCTTCAAAACCATTGAATCATTGAGAAAATCCTGCTTGCGCCATCCCGAAATTATAGTTGGAACAAAAGTTACTATAGAACTATCAAATGTGTATTGTCCGATTCAAATCCAAGTGTTTTCAATTCACTTGATGGTTGCACGTGATTAATATTTTGAGGCATCCAGTAGCAGATTAATGATTGTATCAACTATCTATAAGTACTTTTGTTCACGTGTTAGGGGATTATTTCTTTCATGGCTAATTTTGGCCGTCATATTTTGTGGTTGTATTTTCATAGCACGTAATCTGACTGAAGAAGAGAGGAAGGGGTACAAGGAACTCACATGGGATGACAAGGAAGTTTGTAGGTTCTATATGGTTCGGTTTTGCCCCCATGATTTGTTCGTGAATACTCGGAGTGATTTGGGTGAGTTTTGAATTCACTGTACTATATGATTTATTTTTATTAGCGTGCTAGCACATTTATAATATACAGAGTTTCAATTTACACTCTGTATATTATTAATGGTTGGAGCTGTATATAACCCAAAATGTTGCTCTGTGTATTGAGGATATCACATTTCATTGGAAAATGCTAATGACAGCCCTAAGGGCTGTTTTTATGGCAAAAAATAGAGCTTTTCGTTGGTATTTGATTCAAATAATACACCCACCCCCCTTTTAACCCTCACCCATCATTTTTATCCAACAACTAATGAAATTGCTCTTTTTTGTCTTAAAGACAACCCTTAGGCCTGTTTCCGAAAAATTGTACTCCCTCCGTCCCAGAGTATTTGTCACCATCCAATACACTTCTTTAATCCATTTTATCTTGTTATTTGTATATTAAAATATTATAGAAATTATATATTAATAATCTATATGTTAAGACAAATCAAACAAGATCACACATGACTATATTTAGGCTTACACATTGAGAGAATTTGATGAGTCAAAGTGCCTAGATGAACAGTTCCAAAAGCCAAAAGTAGACGAATATAGCGGGACGGAGGTAGTATTTCATTGTATGGATTATTTTAACCATGTAGAATCTCTTAGCTGTACACATTTTCTTAAGCACGTCATTTACTATTTTTCTTTCAACTTTTGCCATCAGGGCCATGTCCAAAAGTTCATGATCCAAAGTTAAAGGAAAGGTAAGGTTCAATATTACATTTTTGCATTGTGATTCATGATGGTTATTTTTTAGGTAATACTGTGTTTCAACCAAGATTCGTGCACTTCAAATTGTATATACAAAGTGTATATCTGTTACATTTCTCACTCTTTCTTCTGGTGTGTGTCTGTGTCAAAATTGAAAATAAGTTACTTTCTTTAGTCTTTGATAATTACTATACCGGTATACCCTTGGATTTCAGTGCTTTTTCTCTAGTCTTTTCCTTCATTCTCCCCTTCTTTTTTTCATCCGTCTGCCTCCCATCGAAGACACAGCCTGGGAACTTGCCAGCATAGTCTATATGCAATTTGTTGTGGATAAATCTTTAGTCAGATCAAGAATTAGGGGGACAGGCATTTTGGCTCCATTTATAAGAGTTGAGTGCAAAGTAACAATTATATACTAAATATAGTGCACTTTCTCAGAGCATCATGTAATGGCTATAATTGTTATTCTGAGAAACTTGAAGATTTTGTACTTGGACATCCTTTTCCAATTCTTGCTACATACTTGCTCATCTAGTCATCACCTGTTTTGAGGAACTAGAAGTTGCTGTAGTTTTTTTAGTTGAATATGTTTAGATTTATTTTAAGTTGGTTCTCATTTCTACTAATATATGCTGAAAACTCATCCCAACCTATTTCAACCACTAAGCATACTTTCCTGTAGCTTTCATTTTATTGGGTGATAGGCAAGTTACATAGATCTAGACTATATTCCATTTACAAATCAAGAGAGCTTAATGTTGTTGGTCTCCAGTTTTGAAAAGTCCCCACGACATGATGCATATGTTCCCAAATTTGAAGAGGAGCTAGCTCATTTCTGCGAGAAGTTGGTAAGTAGGTATATTTTGTATCGTTATGCTTTTAATTAATCTCCTGGTAGTAATCCTCTCGCTGGTGGAGGTAGGGTCTGCAGCTAAGCATGCTTCTTGCTCTCCCTATACCCCACTTGTTGGATTAGTGGATATGCTGTTGTTGTTTCCTGTTGGCAGAACAATTCATTGTAATGATTATTGATTTAATGTATTCTAGATCATGGACCTGGACAGAAGAGTGAAGCGTGGTCAAGAACGCCTTGATCAAGATGAGGCAACTCCCTTACCTTCCTCGTTGTCAACAGAAAAGTCTGAACAGTTATCTCGCCTGGAGGAAAATATTAAGAATTTACTGGAACAAGTGGAGTCTCTTGGTGAAGCTGGAAATGTGGATGAAGCTGAAGCATTGATGAGAAAGGTGCCATAAATTACTACTGTTAGGGATTCTAAACACTTCATGCAATGAGTTTATTGTATTCCATTATTCATTTATCCAAAGAAATGATAGTTAAGGCCTGTGTTAGGCATGGAAATGTTTGCTTCTGTTTGGCATCTTAAAATATTTCATTAAAGAAAATATTTTATGTGATGGTTTCAAATTTTGTGCTAAAAGGTTGTATTGTATAGAGGAGTGGTCAAAAAGTCATTTTCTTGTAAAAGTTTTGTGTTCTTTTTGTGGGCTAGAGAATACATTATATATAGAAGTAGAATGATATATGATATATCATTGGGAGAATTTTTTAGGGAAGTAGTCTCTTGAAAATGTTTCCCACATAACTAAGTTGATATTATTAGTTGACACAAAAGGTTGATATTTTTAATGTGGGAAATTGATACAGAGTATGTGCTTATTAACTCATATTTCAGGTTGAGCTGCTTAATATTGAAAAGATATCTTTGACTCAGAAGTCACATCAAACCAGTTTGCTGATGATGGCACAAGAGAAAAAGATGGCGCTGTGTGAAACATGTGGCTCTTTTTTAATTGCAAACGATGCTGCTGAGCGGACTCAGTCTCATGTCACAGGCAAACAACATGTGGGTTATGGCATGGTTCGAGATTTCTTGTCTGAATACAAGGTAATATTACCACACATTTCCTTAACAAAAGCCCCACCATTCAGTTTAGTAATCTTTTATGCACATTATGATACTTTAAGAATGAGGCTTAGGCCTCACTCCGCCTTGAGGCTTACGCAATAGATCTTGAAGGGAAAATGCCCTTACATACGCAATGAAAATGCCTTACACAATTCTCCATTTCGAACATTGCTTAAAACTGTCCCGAAAAGAGTCTTATTTGAGCTAAAGATGTTAATTATCATTAAATCTAATTTATTTTTTTATTTCAAAAAACTCTCTTGAATTAGATAAGTATTGGCTAGGCTCTTTTTTACAAGTTTTATCTTGGCTAGGTTCTTTTTTACAAGTTTTATCTTGCTAGTCTCTTTTTTTTAGATAAAGGTAGTATGATAATCCAATTTTACACTTTTTACTATGCCACATAAGCGATTCTTTTAAAAAATCAAGGACAAGAAAACTAAGATGTGGTTTATGATTATTTTTTGTTTAGGCTGCACGAGAGAAGGCAAGAGAAGAGGAAAGATTGGCAAGGGAGAAGGAATCAGAAGAAAGAAGGAAGCAGGAGAAAGAAAATGAGAACAGACATAGAAGTGGTGGGGGTTCATCTGATAGGGATATATACCGCGATAGGAATTATGGAAGGGAGCGCGATCGCGATCGCCACCATGAAAGAGATCGTGAACGCAATTTCAGAGGGACGCGTGACAGAGATAATGGTGGTTCAAATTGGAATAGGTACGGTAACACCAGAAACGGAAGAGGGGACAGGAACCGGCATCGTGACAGAAGCAGGTCGCGGTCACCGGTCCGGCTTGGTGGTCGCCGGAGCTTAACAAAGAGTCCGGTTCGCCAATATTAGAAGCATTTATAAGGATATATACATCCGAAGTTTGAAAAGTTGAGGTAGACATTTTATCGCTACTCCACAAAAAAATAATAATTATCCTGAATGTATGCGAAGATCCGTCCATCTATCTCTTCATGTGTGAAACTGTTTTTTTGTTCTGACAGCTAAAAGCTTTATTGAGACTATATGATCTTCCCCCAATGTAGAGGAGAAAGGTTGATGAGGTAGGTATTGCTCTGTTGTTGCACCTCTTTGCTCTATCTAATTTGTGCTCTGTTTGGATTATTTGGTATGAGTGTTATCTTTTTAGGGTCACATATATTAGTTAAAAACTGATCCGTTAGTTAGCGTTGGTAACCACAGCTGCTTAAGGAGATCATTCCAACACTGAGGTAACAATTACAACCCGTTTGTCCGAATTGGTTACTTTATTGGTCCTTTTTTTTCCGTCCTACGTGAGGGTTTAAACCAATTTTGTTATTTTTTTGCATATTTGGCATGGTAATCGGCTCATATGAGAATGCTTTAAGCCTTGATATAATATCTGTTTGGTCCAAATGTCCAATGATGGGGGTTCACAGATAGGTAAATTCACACAAACTCCATATCCCTTCATTTTGGTAGAGGTAGAACTATGCAGGGACTCGCCAGCTGATGTGGCAGCCAGCGCCATTTGCAGAAATCTCGGTTCAAACTAACACTATAAAGGTAACAAAGGCATTTCACAAATTATGTGTCAAAGTTTTCAAAACATTTAATTTTACCTTTTTCTTAATAAGCCTTCAAAGAATAACAATAATGACACATTGCATTTTCGTGAGCTAAAATGATCATGTAATAAGTATACATAAGCATTTTCCTAAAATAGATATATAGACAAAACACATGTTATGAGATTCAAACTCTCCACATGTAAATAGAGTTTCCACTTCATACATGAAATGCCTGTGATTATTTCTTTAAAAAATATATAATTTAAATGCATATTATGCATATGAATATGATCCCCTAGCCCCCCTTTAAGATACTGACACTGGCTTGGAACCTTCATGTGTATCTTTGAGATTTACAATCATTTTTTTTCAAGAAAGAGAATGCAAATATTTCCCTTAAAGAAATTTCTTTAAGGCTTTCGTTGGCTTGCTGCGATGCGCCATAGATTCTCATTCCCTTCACCTAATTTACCCTGTGCATAAAGAGGGGTATGTATGGAGTTAAGGTCTACGGTACAAGCAAAAAAATTTGGGCTCAGTCTAGTGTGTGTGTATGAGAAAGTTTTTCTGGTAACACTATTGCTTTAGCGCAACTGTTGTATAAACGATGCTATGTGTACAATGAGAACATTTCTCTGGACAAGTGTATTGAAAAGTGATAGTTCTAATCTTTTTTGGAACCTAATCCTCATTTGGTGACTGCAAAGGGTGACCCAAGGGGTACTACTATTCTTCTTCTTCTTCTACTACTACTAGATTCATACCCGTGCTATGCATGGGTAGAATGTTTCAACAAAATTTATTTTATAACCAATTATATCCAAGAAATTTTTTTTATAAAAGAGAAATACATTTAAGCAAAGAGAGGATAAATATAAGTAATATGGAGTACATTAGGGAAGCTTCATAATCCAAAACTTTGACTAATAAAAGAGTTGATTACAATGCTTTGTTTAAAAGTGAGGAAGTCAATCTGAAAATAAAATGATTAGAGGTAGTTATCATGAACAAGTATATTTTGAATTACAAAAACACTATTTTCTACGATTTGAGTTTCAAAATGTTTTTTTCTAGGTTTATTAAGATGAGCGTGAATCCTCGTGCTGTATACATGAAATAGATAATCCAACATTACGGAATGTGTTAGAATAAATAAATGTAAAAAATGTGAATATTATATTTGTTCATCATGAAAGATCATTTTCATTGAACCTTCTCCTTTTGCACAAGTCGGGACAAAGTAGACACGAATGGTTCGTAATATAAGTATCTAAGTGGGGCGACTATTGTCAATCTCGACAAAGGCACTCGACATACTCTTTGAATGTTTTTGAGAAATTTTTCGACGTTGACTCTAATTGGGGCACCTACAATATCTTGTTTGTAAAAGTGGTAGTCCCTTAATGTTTCAGTAAACTCCCACCCTGGCCCAACGCGAACCAATCATCCCATCCCCTTTTATTGGACCACCTTGGTTTAATTTATCTTGGGGTCTAATTTTTTGACCTCATAGTCAACTGAACTTGAGTGGTTCAATTGGAGAGAGTGGTGGTTCGAGTTGGGCTGGAGTGAGAGTTAGAGATAAGAACTATCAATTTTATAATCGAGACACTGTAGGTTTCCAATTGAGCCAAAATCATCCCGAGTACTATACATTTGGCTCTAGGTTTCCAATTGAGCCAAAATCATCCGGAGTACTATACATTTGGCTCTAGGTTTCCAATTGAGCCAAAATCATCCGGAGTACTATACATTTGGCTCTAATGTCAAAAGAAGCAAACTCATTATTATCATTGTAGAAAGGTTCTATGATAAAGCAGTAATTATTTAAAAACATCTACCTGAGTTATTTAAAGGTGTAGGTTTTTAAAACATCTAATTTTATATTTTTTTCTTTTCTGTGAGAAAAACATGGAAGAGCTATAAAAAAAATCCTAACTCAAATAATTAATATTTTAAATGCACAAAAGTATGACATTTAAATCATTAGTTAAATAATTCAAGGAGTACCATTCCTAAATATGACATTTATATATCGGGCTGGGGGACAAAATTGAAGTCACTTGATATCATATGGGATCACAATGGTACTTAACTCTTTATCGTGTGTGTAAACGAGATTTGTGTGTTTCATCATGTACTCATACCATGTCATTTTAATAAACGCGGTCCGTGATAAATTAAAGCAGTATTACAGATTGTCACAGACTGCGGCCATTTCTATTTACATATGTTGAGCGATGTGATAATATTAAAGGATAATATAAAAATATTCTCCGTAAATTGAAATAGACAACCTTAAGCACCAAAAAAAGAGTACCAAATAATCTTAGCGAAAGTCAACATAACATGTTGATAAAAAATACCACTAAATTCCTTAAATCTACAAATTTTCGTAAGTGTTAAAAAGTGACACTGTTTAACAAAAAATAAGTAAAACATGTAATGTTTTTAGGATCGGAGGTAGTACTATGTTTAAATTTTTACGCCTTTTTTTATAAAAACAAAATAATAGATGCATATATTTTATTATGATTGAAAATATAGCGAATTATAATGTGCTCCGAAGTATAAAAATTAATATTTTTAAAAATTAATATTTTAAAAATACGTAATTCCATTCAGGAACGCACAAAAAGTTATGTACTCGGTAAGTCTTAACAACAATTAAAATGAGTTTCTCCCTTGACTTGAATGGTAAAAAAAATCTACTCCAAGAGAAATTTCACCCACGTTAATTTTTTAACACTCCCATTCAATTTAAATGCGGAGGATTTAATATGATAACAATAATGATCTTCCAATGTAATAACAATGAAATCTATTTAACTTAAAAAGAATAATTAATTTAATGTCAAATACAACAGTTGTATAAAAACATCTCATCTCATTAGCTGGTGTTTATGTGGTATGAGTCAACCTCGAATAAAACTAACTACACTTCTTTCTATTTTATTTTTTTTTGACACGCTAATATTCTTGTTACACGAAGAAGAAGAAAATTAATGTCCCTATGTAAAATCTGTAGAAAAATAAAAGTAAAACCATTATCCTAAATAAAAACCTTTTCACACGTATAATATGGAATCACAGCTTAGGACGATTTCCTGCAAAACAGAGACAATTTGTTTTAGGGCGCATTTAGCATTAGCAACAACTTTAACATTTTGAAAAGACTATCTAAATGCAACGTTTAGTTTTAGCATTTTCGGAGTTGCTGTGTACCATCAAAATGTTATCCAAATCACTCGCGCTAGTTGAAAATGTCATTTGCAAACAAGTCCTTAATTTTACCTCTATAAGACTATTATAATGTATACTCATTTTGTCTCAAAATTATCTCTCTACTTTCTTATTTAGATTGCCCCTAACTTTTCTTCCACTCTTTTTTTTGGATACCTATTCCTCAACACAAATTACAATCATACACGTTCTACTTTATTAGATCGTCAAACCTATATTAGAAGATTATTATATTAAAGCAGAGATTGTTAAAAGAGAACCTGAAACGGTATGGGGACTTGTGAACCATATGAATGGTCGAAACCATATTATCATTCCAAGCTAACACGACGCATTCTGCACACAAGGTTGGCAGTGGGAGGATCAAGCTGATTCCCGGAATCTGGGTTTTTTACAAACGCCTTCAGCTCATCTCTTGGTACTGAGAGACATGAATGAAATGTGGCAAGAACGGGAGGAACGGGCATTGATAGTGCTGAGAGCACATTACTTAGGTATTCAATGTCCACACACAGTTGCTGGGCCCCACGTTCCGTAACATATTGAATGCCACGCAATTGTTCCACGTACAGGCTAGTTGCCCCTTCTGCAACCTGTTTTGTGGTCAGGAGAAGAATGTCATCAACTTCATTATTTTTGATAGTTTTTTTTCATTTCAGATTTTAGAACCTAAATGATTTTTTTTACGGATTTACCCATATCATATCAACACTCCAAAACTCACCAAATGGGTCCTTAGTTTTTAAAATAGCATCTCCCCTTCCCTCCCGTTTGAAATCTCCAAACGAAACAAGGGCAAAAGCAACAGTTATCAAAGAATGGAGTGATTTTAAGTTACCTTAAACATCCATTCAGTGGCAAAGTACTGAGCATCATCAGCATTGGTGGCATCGGAGTTTGAAATTCCATCCACAAGTGGCTCTAGTTGTTGGGGTAATGTCAGCAGATATTCACCAACGTTGGTGACATAAGATTGGGGATATGCACTGAATGTTGGGAGGGGACGAGAATTATGTTCTTCCATGGAAGACCATATAGGCAAACGAGATACATTGTTCAAGTGCAGCCGTACTTTTGACACGAGTACATCATAAACAAGCTCATTAACAGCATCAGCAAAAGTTGTAACCCGTTGAGAAGCAATTGGAAGTGCATGAAACCGGGGATCCTTAGACTGCAACAAATAACAAAATATAAGCAAAATAAATATCAAGTTATCAATTAAAATAAGCAACACATAGGGCGAAAAGTAAAGATTTACCCGGATGTTTCCACCATATCTAGAAAAAATGAAAAGAACAAACATTTTATGATACCAACTTTTTTAATGCAATCTTAAATTGGTCGCAAGCTCAATTCGCTATCAATTCGCTATGGCTTGATCCAAATGCCTTCATTTGAGAAAAGTCTGGCTCAAATTTGGATATTACACTCTTAAACTATGTTTGGTTCAATGAATTTGGAAGGAAAAGAAAAGAAAACGGTTTTCTCTCATTTTCTTTGCCTAATTGAGAGGAATTTTGTTTTCCATCTTCTTAGTAAATTTTGCCTTCTCATTTTCTTTTCTGTCCACTTTTCTTTTCTTTTCCTATCTAACCAAACAAGAAAAATTGTTTTCTATATCATTTCCTTTTCTTTTCCCTTTCAAATTTCTTGAACCAAACATAGTGTAGATGTAGCTCTAGGGCTCCACTTGATAAGGTTGAGCTCGAGCCTGAAAAGAGTGAAGTTCGAACTCAGCTTGGAGTTTGAAACCTTAAATAACCGAGCTCGAGCCCAACTCAATGTAGGTTAGAGTTGAACTCGGACATCCAATGCTCGGGTTCAACCTCTGAATAACAACACTACTTACAAATGAGTATGAAGTCCTTATGATCTAGCATTAAATTACCACATACGGCATGTTTGGTCTGAATGGACTAAGGGAGGGGAGGCAAACATCTCCCGCTCCCCCGTTTGGTTGAAGTTTTAGTAAAGGGATGGGACCAAAAAAATATTTCATTCCCTCTCTTCCGCTAATTTTTGTTCTCCCGTCCTCCTCTCCCCAAGCCCTCTTTTAAACCAAACACACCCTTAACATTGACTACCTGCTCCAATAAATTTAGAAGCTTCCGAGCCTTTTCAGGAATTCCAAGAAGCCTCACAGCTGCCACATCCAAGGCAGCCCGTCCTGTCACAGACATCTGTCCACTCCCATCATCATGGGAGTGGTTCTGATCAAGACTCGAACCGAATACAGAAAAAGACAAATTAGTACTCAATCTAGCAAGGGTAGCCTTGAGGGATGCTTCAAAGACTGATGATCTACTGGTCAAAGAATCAGCAACCGTGAGAATCTGCAATGCCCCTTGGACAAATGACCACTCTTCCTCGTTTGACATGAAGTCAACTTTACGCGAGTGGGAAGCTACTTCCCCCCTCCTGCTGTCAGCCCCAGTTTCTTTTCTTGAACCAGCAGAGACATCAGAATCCAAACCACACACTGTTCTTAGTGATTTTAAATTTTCCTGCAAGGTGGAAATATATTGTAGCATGACATCATCCAGTGCAAGAATGAGCTCATCCACCTCAGAGCCGCCGGTAAAATTAATGCATCTCTCTACAGCAGCTTCTAGAAGTAAAATGACTTGTGTTATTGACTCTTCCATCCTCCGAACTGTTTCACTAAGTTCAACACCCTGGACTCCTACAAGAGTTATTGCAGCTCCTCGTAGGTCAAGTCCTGCAATCTCACCAGAAAGAACAGCACGCTCCATCTGCCCGTACCTAAGAACAGATGAATAAGGGATACAATGCAACTAGCTCAAACTAAGGATATATAAGCCAGCATTAGCATCTAGGTGATCTAGCCATCTACAACTTAGGGGAACAGTATCACGGAGTGTGTGTGTATATATATATATATATATATATATATATAGCATGAGAGGAGTTTGACTTCTATTGTTGGGAAATGAAAACCCATCCTCAAATACTGAAGAAAAGAATTCATTTTCTTAATACCCTTACTTCACACAACAAAGTAACAAACTACTAGTTATAAGCAATTAGCACATTCGTCAGAGTATAAATTCTGAAGAACACTACATGAGCATGTAACTATCAACCAAAGACTGAAAATGTAATTCATTATCCAGTCCACTACCCACATACTTCGTACTAACGCAAGCTAGTCCAAGATTTCCACTATGACAACAATTCCATCCAAATGTTCAATGGAAAAAAATGTCTAGTAGAGAACTGTGTTACCTATTGTTTTTTTGCTTTAAGTTTAGAACTCTTTTTGAATATCTTATTTAGTGAGTAAATCAGAAAAATCTTTAAACTTCCTCTGGTTCTTACTCTATAAGAGGTTTTGGGCAGTAAATCTAACAACAAAACATGGGTTTAACAGAACCAGGGGTAAGACTGCGGTCTGAGTACATCTTGATCTCCCAAACCCCATTGAAGTTGGGATTATACTGGGTTTTGTTGTTCTTTTACAAATCCAAAAAGAATGCTTTAATGATATCACGGGTTGTTATTACTTTTACTTCACATGAACTCACCGCCTTTTGAATGTTTCAAAAGGATGATATATGGCTTTCAAAGCATCCAACATAACTTGAAGATCTGTGTCTGAGAATAGGTGCTGGATATTCCTGGCAAAACTCCCTGTTGTGTTGTGAAGTTCAATTAGGGCATCCAAATGTTTTGTCTGAACTTTGACACCTTTTGACAGATCTCCCGTTGAGATATCTATGATACCTGAAATTTTGTGTCAAAATCATCAGAAGATGATCTGCGGTTAAATACAGTAGAACAACTATGTTAGGATGCCAAATGGAAGACAAATCAGCAAGGCTCACCCTCATCTCTGTTTTAATACAGGCCTTGATGTTTTCATAAGTTAATTTTTTAAAATCTATAAGAAAATACAACAGAAAAATACAGGAAAAAAACTGACTTTCCTAACGAATAGAAAGTTTAATGTGATCATGCTAATACATTTATGAACTTCTAGATTTCCCATTTCATACCTCCAAATTTGTTTAACACTGAAACTGTCATAATCAGCTTTCTTTCACACAGTCACGCCATCTTGTGTCATGACATTATAAAACTAAATTCAAAATTATTGTGCAATTACTCCGTGCATCCCACAAAAAACTTCCTACTATCTCTTTTTGGATTTTCGAAAAAAAATTAGTACTTACTTTATTTCCTTTTAAAGAAGTGAACATGTGGCTCAAAAAGATATTCTCATCTAAACAAATTCCAACAACATAGATTTTCATTTTTCAACATATTTCTCAAACTCCGGAAAAGTAAAACTAGGAAGATTTAATTGGACGGAGGTAGTATTTATGATTTAAAAGGCCTCTTGCCAATTAAAAATTCTGACAGTACTACCTAGGACTCCAGGCTAAAAAGAGTATATAAGATATGATAGAGAAAGGAATGCTGGCATATTGACCCACGTATGTCGATATGAAATACTAATAACTCTTAAGTCTAAAAGAGTTCTACAATCAACCTTTGGCCAGTGTTCTAGTCTCGGGGGCAGCCTCTCCAACAGCCAAGTTCACAGATGATACAAAACTTGCACCAATGATTGACATCGCCTCGATTAGTAAATTTGGAACAAGGGTTTTATACTCTTCTGGAAAAGCAAGCATGCACCTATAGAAAAGGAAAAGAAAAAAGGCACCAGTTTTACTTTGCATTAAACTGCAATCTACCTTAAAATAAACTACACTTAACACAAAACAAATTTGATTGGCCGCCTACAAATCCAAAAGGTTGCTAAAATAAATTTAAATCATACCATTTCCATTCTTGTTCAAGATATAGCAGAAATTCATCATAAAAATTGGGCAGCCAACGTGAAAAGGTAGTAGATGAATTCAATTGAAGATTCTGAGCACTTGGGGGCCTTTCTATCTCATTTTTCTCAATTGAAACCTTATTTGCTTGTTGTCTCAACTCAAAATCTTCCCATAGCTGTTTGATAGGCTTGAGGTGGACCTTTGAGTATTGCAATTCTAATGACTTGAATCTCCCAATTCTGTTTAGAATTCCCCTCATTTCTTGGGCAACATCAACCTATAAACATATATGTTCATTTAACTCATTTCCTACAGTGGCTAAGGAGTTAAGAGCATACTAATGAATAGGGAGTGAATGATCTGCTAAAAGAGAAGGGGAAATGTTAAAGTTTAGTAACCTTCCTCTTGATTAATGCATCGGTCAAGTGAGGTTGCACCATCAATTCCAGCCTATCTTCTAGAACTTCAAGTTGCTTCCTAATATTAGCAAATTCGGCAACCTGAAAATTGCAGAATATTTGCTAAAGCATTTGAGGCCTACTAAACATGTTAAGACGCACAAAAAAACAACAAATGGAAAGAGTACCTCGCCAATGGCAGACAAGCAGTGTCTCATGTTTGCCAGAGTTTCTGCAGCTCGTGGAAGATCACCACTTGAGAATACATCCTCCACAGTTGAGCTTAATTGAGTCAAACCAGCAGCATCCTATCAATAAGCATATAGGAGGATTTAGTGAGTGCAACATCATGATTCGTGAAGAAAGTCAAATAAGTGTAATAACAAGCTGCAATTTTTTTGAGGTAAATTATACATGGAACTAGTTAATGTACTCAACGCCCTGGTTCTTTACACAACAACTATTAATGTCATAATATGACAACGGTATCTACGATGCTCCGTTTGAAAATTGATGGTTCCTACCTTCTACCCCCCCCCCCCAAACCCATGCCCCTTGCACACAACCACAGCGCCCCCTCCACAAAACGCCAATTGGCAACAGTAAAACTGTTGCCAATGGGCATTTTGAGGAGGGGGCAGGTGGTGCTGGGGGGTTTAGAGGGGTTAGGAGTAGGAACTATAATTTTTGAATGGGGCACCGTAGCCCTTGTTGTCATATTATGACAACAAGACTTGTTGTCAAAATAATGGAGCCGAGTACTCAATTATTATTACAAAGGGAAAAGGATTGAATGAAAATTGTGGCACCTGCAATGTCTCATAAGCAGCTTCCATTCTTCTCTTGACAGTATCAACTTTTGCCAGTGTAGATATGGACTCTGCAGATGATCCCTCTGCCTATGAAAACAATGGGAAGATAAGTGATTCAATATTGGGAAACAAAGTTCGAAAGAAAAGCATAAAACATGTAAATGAATGCCATGTAAAATGCACAACAATATTGGAAATATATGGCAAATGCACCGTCTTGAAAGTCACGAATTTCAAGGTAATTCTAAAAATTAGCATAACAAAGCAAAGTTTTCACTCATGAAACTAAAACGATAACAATTACCGGAGTAGAAGACACAAGGAAGAACGAGCTACCTTTCTGAGTTTTTGGAGGATGGAAGCGACAGAAGAGCGGAGGGAGATGGCGTCATCGCGGAGGCGGATAACGTCACGAGTGGCACGAGGGACGCGGTGAAGAGCAGAATTGCTGAGCTCCTCGAGCGTGACGGAGATCTCCTCGGAGGCCATCTGGAGCTTCATTTCCAGATCCACCAGGTGCTTGTCTAGCGGGTCCTGCGGGTGCCGCGACTGGCACGCATCGTTTATCCATTGCTTGGGATCGAACCTCTCGTCGGAGAAGGAGCTCATATCCACCATCATCTTCGCCGCCGGATCACGGCCGGATTCGACGGCCGAATTAAATCGTCAAACTGTTCAGTTACCTCAGTGTCGTCGCTCAAGATATTTCCCGATGTCCGTTAAACCAAGCCGTTGCTTTCCGGGGAGTCCACTCCGGTGTGACGATCCAGAAGGCTCAGTGTGGGCCGTGAGCCCGCTTGTCTGATTTTACTGCTTTAGATCCGGGCTTAACCCAATATAGGATATTAACTTGATAAAGGTTAGTATAGTCATTAGTGTGTTAGGGTGGGATTTGATGGCTTGAAGCCTTGAACAAAATATTTTTAAAAAATATATTGTTATAGCCGTTGAGGCTATATATCAAACGTACTATGTTTTTTTGGGTGAATTGCGAATAATAGCATTAGAAATTTTAAGTTTATACATTGTACAAGTACAAAGTATTAAGACATACCTTATTAAATTATAGACCGCTAAACAATTACATCAAAAAACACAAATATACAAATACAAAGACCTAAAGCCAAAGTCTATGCTTGTGATGGCATGGCTCTGCATGCATTTGCGGCTGGTTAGACATGCTCTAAGATCTCTACTCTTTTATTAGCTTCCTAGGAGCTAGTGTGACGTCATTTACCACAACTTTAGTTCTTCCCACAGCTGGAGGCTTTCAATTATCCACAATATCCCAAAACACGTCTTTCTCATCCAAACGTTGCTCCTCCAAAGGCACCACAACCAAATTCTTTAATGTGGTTCAAAAGATTAGGACCAAACATAGTATTCATGGAATGCATGGTCAGAGCGCCTATGATAGCCATTGCACACGATGCATCGCACCCCGGTCCCGCTAAGTGTGTCATGAGGTTGGGGGACTGATGGGGTACTGTGATGCCTGGTGGTTGAGTTGAGATCGTGCCTCATAACACATGATTTTATTTCAAATGTGTCGTACATTATTCTCGATTGGATCCCAAATCAATATCTATCGCTCTAACCCACTCATAAACTAACTCTTCAACCCCACCATCCTTAATATTTCATCAAAACGATAATGTATACAAAAATTATTGTATAATCTTAACAAAAAAATGAGACGGTGAGGCCTCGTAGCATTTCACTTTAGAAAAACAATTGCACTATAATACCGACACAATAAAAATACTTTATACTCCCTCCGTCCCGGAGTATTCGTCCAGTTTTGACTTTTTGAACTGTTCATCTAAGCACTTTGACTCATCAAATTCTCTCAATGTGTAAGCCTAAATATAGTCATGTGTGATCTTGTTTGATTTGTCTTAACATATAGATTATTAATATGTAATTTCTTTAATTTTTTAATATACAAATTACAAGATAAAATGGATTAAAGAAGTGTATTGGATGGTATGTAAAAATGAAAGTTGACAAATACTCTGGGACGGAGGTAGTAAGTCACAAAACTAAAGTATCTCTAAAAAAGACACCAACATTTTATGGATGAATTTTTTTTCTTTATTTACTTTCATCAATCATTATATAAGATTACATAGTCACACTATGTTTTATTTTATACGGAGCACAATATTTGATTTAATTTTTAATAAGATAGTGTATTTTATGATCTTTATATTTGTGACTTCAACATTTTTCGAAGTCTCAATACTTTCTAGAGTAATAAAAAGTTGACTTATTTAAACAATGCTCTATATTATAAAAAATTCACCATCTTATTTTTTTGAACACTAATAAGTAATAACTTTATTATAATACAATATTTGCTCATATATTTTTAATCTTTTTAGACTTGTAGAGTTATTGTTCGCACTGAGATCGAACACATGATTTCTTATTTGGGAGAGCCATAGATCTTTGGCAAATTCACCATCTTATTGTTTATGCATCCTACAAAGAGAATAAAATCATTTTAAACAATTATAAAATAATTTTTTTTTGGAACCATTATAAAATAAAATTTAATTATACAAATAATAATTTCGTATCTTTTGAGGCTCTTCTTTAGACTTTAGTTTTTAGTAGGCATTGGGACTTTATAAATCTATCTTCTGCTATAACGAATTCCCTCATTAATTTATTCATTATTCATCCACTTGTGTGGAGTCGTATAGTTTATGATGAACTCTGAAAACGAGGTATTGATCATCGATCACTTCGAGCTCAAGTTTCCATGTAAGTTCGTTCATTTTCCCCCCTAAAATTTCATTCAATTTTTCGAAACCCAGAAGCTGCTGGTTAGGTTTATTGATTCAGTTCCTCCTCTGCATACAATCTCTTTGAATCAGTCGAGCTTAGGAAACCAATCTCGTGCTCCTTTGAGCTGCTCAACAGAACGGACAATCACGCCGCATTCAAGGTTCGTATGTTTCTCCGTGATCTGCGAATTTCGTTTTCAAATTTCTCCGAAAATGGAGTGTTAATGAGCTGGTTTGTATGATTAAATAGGTTAAGACGACGAATCCGAGGAAGTATACAGTTCGGCCCAACAATGGCATCGTCCTTCCTAGATCGAGGTGTAATGTTACAGGTGATTTGTTCATAAGCGGATTGGCTGTTTTGTGGTAACTTGTAAGGATTGTTTGCCTGAAATGAAATCAGTGAATAGCCTCATATTTTTGAAAATAAAAGTGTTTGGTACAATATGTTTTTGATAGAATTTAGGATGGAACCTCTCTAACCATTAAAAGATTGAATCTAATCGATTACTTAGTTTAATTCAACTGATGTGGGAACCTCTCTAACCATTTTAGTCAAATAAAAGGGGAGTATTTCAAAAGCAAGGCAAGAAACTACTTAGGTTGTGTTTGGAAAAATGAAAAGATGACTGATTCCTAAAAGCTGTGATTAAACTCGTAGTGTGTGGTAGACTGGTATTAGAGTATAAATTTTTTCTTGAAGTTTTTTGGTTCTTTGACATTATATCAAAAGTTTGTTTGCCTAGAATTCACGAGTTGGAAACTCACTGACACAATTTTAAAAAAATTAATAATCATGGCAAGGCTCTAGAAAAAAAATTATTGTGTTAGAGTATAAACTTTTTTGGGGCCAACAGTCAAAAGTTTGAGCTTTTGGTTAAGTTGGTTCCTTGACAACTGGAATAGAGGATGGAAACTGAGATGAAATATTTCTTCATTCACCTAGAGCAACTTATCAAGTTTGAGATAGCTGTAATTTAATTTACCAACCGCCTTTATTTAATTCAGAACTGATTTTTTGCTCAAATAAGTTTATTTTGGTCAAATCAGCTACCCATATTGCATGACAATTGACAACCATAGCCTTAATTTGCTTTTACTTCTGGTAAGATGGTTATGGTTACAAAGTGGACCCCTAACTGTTTTTTTGTACAGATTTTCTGTTTGGATATGCTCTTGATTGATTTTGTGAATGTTTGGTTCTAGTTACAATGCAAGCTCAAAGTGAGACACCTATGGATATGCAGTGCAAGGACAAGTTTCTTGTACAGTGTGTGTTTACTCACCCGGGTGCTACAACTAAAGATATCTCCCAAGAAATGGTAGAGACCTCTCCGCAAATATAGGCACTGTTTGGTTGCTTTATCTAGGTTCTAAGCCCAATAAGCAGCATTATCTAGTTGAAATGGATTTTATCAAATGCTTTTCCTCTCATTTCAACCAAAACGACTCTCACCAAACAAGCTCCTAGTTTGCTCTCCTATAGTGGGTCTATTCTTTTCAACTGAAATTTTACAGAGTTAATTTGATGGAACTGGAAATTATTGATCTGTATTGAATTGAATGTTGAATAATTTAGTTTCAATTGCTTATTGAAAACTGTTTAATTGAAATGAAAATAAGCTTAGAAGAATTTAATGAAACAAGTTAAAATAGTTTGGAATTCACCATTTTATATTTCGTTTGCAGTTTCATAAGGAGAAGGGAAAGTACGTCCAAGAAAGCAAATTGACAGTTGTTTATGTTTCTCCCCCAAGGCCACCATCTCCGGTCCCGGAAGAGCCTGAAGAATTAAATTCACCCATCACTTCTGAACCTGAAAAGTTGTCTCATAATGAAAACACTGCAGTGAGCTTCTCTTTCTGCTTCATCATGTCGCATGATACATGCTACAGAATTTGACCTCTTTTTGTTTTTTTGTTTTCGCCGACTATTTTCCTAACTTACACTTTCCCCTTTTTTGGTATAAAATGTGATTAAATCAGCCTAGGGTTCAAATTTTGAAGTTAATTGAGGAGCGAGATGCCATTATTCAACAAAATGGCAAACTTCGTCGAGAGTTGGTATGTCACATGCATCTTGCTATTCCTTTTTTCTTTTTGTACAATGGTCTTACACAGAAGCGACCTCTCTGTTTTTATACCTGTAATGTGGTGTGCATCTTTCTTGGGTTATGGTGTTTGAAGTGCTCCGGGGTAATATTTAATGTTTGTTAATCATCATTATATAGCACTATACCGCCGTGTATATTGTCATCCATTTACCATGTATCTTCTATGTTTTCTTTCTCTGTAATTTTGATCTTGATTTCTTCATTTTCTTCTTCATCTTGATCCTAACAATCTTAACCCAATGGACTGATGGAGTTGAGAGTATATTGGGTTTTGCGTTTTGTTATTGTTTACTATCACAAACATGCATATTTGCTTATGTGAGACCATCAAGTGATAATAAAAGTATTGATTTTTTGTTCATATACAATGTTTCTATTCATAGAGTTTTGCACATAGAGTTCTCTATGACCCTTCCCTTATGTTCTTACTCTGCGTTTCCCAGATTTAGTGGGACAGTTTATTTCGGAAATTGGAATAAAGTAATACTCCCTCCGTTCCACAAAACCCATCCGGTTTTGACTTTGGGGAAAAATAAGGAAAGTGTAATTTTGGTTGACTTTCCAATTTTGCCCCTGATGTGATGGGAAAAATTAAGATGTGATAGTTTGGTTATTAGTGAAAAAGTATGATGTGATAGGTAGGGTATGAAAAAGTAGGGGTAAAAGTGGTTTTTTAATAGAAAGTGGAAGTGTTTTGTGAAAAACAAAAAAAACGAAGGAGGAAGGGTTTTGTGGAACGGAGGGAGTATCATTTTGGTCAAAATACAAACCAAATAGACACAGAAAGTGTTGTTTGTTGTTATTCTAAAATGAGCAAAATTCTCCCACAAATGCAAACCAAATACACTCATTGTTTAGCGTGCTCGAAGACATTATTCAGATCCTTTTATATGATTATATGCAGGAGTTCTTGAGGCGAAGAGGTCCAGAAAAGCGCGCCAAATTTCCCACTCTCTATTACATGCTTATAGGTTTGATTGGCATTTTAATGGGATATATCCTGGGAAGGTTATGATCAAGGAGTGAAAAAGAGATGACCCTTCCCCTTAGAAGACCTTAGCTCTACTCATCTGCAAAGATCAATTTTGTTTTAACATGATGTTTTTCAAACATTATCTAGTCTAGTACTAGAGTAATTGAATTGGGTAGACATTATTTAAACTTTAGTCTAAAATTTTTGCTACTGTATTGTTACCTGGCATATAGCTTGTGCATGCGTGGTTTTTGTGCTTTGAGTTTACTTGCTAGTGACAATATGTCAATATGTGTGCTTCTTGACTTATTGCTATTATTTTATTCAAGCTATTGTGTTTATTAAGCTGAGTATAATTTGTACTTTTTTGATTGAGTTCGGGAGTCTCTTGGAAATAGTCCTTAGGAGTAAAGTGTGGGTACACTCATTTTCCTTATACCCTCTTAAATTTTGTGAGATTGTAATGGGTTTTGTTGTTTTAATATCTAGTCTAGTAAGCTCAACAATTATATCATTTCCTTACTAATTTGTTTTAAAAAATTAAGTTAAATAAGACTAAAACATGACATTTATATCAAAATAAAACATCATATGTTTTTATCTCTTAAATAAAAATAGTGACATTTTGAAATGTCACACTTTAATATTGTGTATTGATATTTCATAATATTTGTTGACATTAATTGTTTTTTTATTTTGATACTTTTGTATAAAAACATTGAAATTCTTATTTTTTTTATATGGAGCATATTTTAGTTATAGTTAAATATTTTCTTTCTTATTTTAAAAGAACCAATCTTTTAAAATATAGCCCTTCTTTTATTTATTTTATGAAAACACCTTTATATTTCATTATGTTTTTAAAACCCCCTCAAGACAATACTCGCTCTGTCCCATTTAAATCATCTATTTTAGTTTACAATGTTTGATTAAAATTATTTTCAAATCATTTTATATAAAAAGAAAGTGAATGAAGTTTGACTTCGTGAATAGAAAAAACATGCAATTTAATTTGGGACTGATGGAGTATTTCTTTCCAAATACTCCGTAATATTTAGCTATTCAAATATTTTTCAAAATGTCACCATCCCGGCACTTTACTCGCAAAGGTGTTTTCAGATTAGCTGGTGATACACGTAAAATCAGTTTGCATTTTGCACTAGTAGACATAAATGGGGCAATATTTCAATTTAATCTCAGTCATACTTTACTCGCATAGAAATGAAAAAAAGAGGTGAACAATTTAAATAATTCTAGATTCATTTTTAATATCCTCGTCGCTAATATAGCTAAACTACTGAAAAAAAGAGTGTTTCCGCAATTTAAAAGAATAGTATCTGCAGAAAGTGGTGAAAAATAAACTAGTGCATTATAACACATCTTGTACATGATGTCACTCATATTCTTATCATAAGTATTACATATTGAAAATTTTCAAACGTTTTAAATAACCGAAGCAAGAATAGCCACTCGGACCACTAGAAGAACTAGTGCATCACCCGTGCGATGCACGGCAAGAAATTATGAAAAACATTTTATATTTTAAATTATTGGGTATTAGTTTATAAATAGTAGATATGAACGTACTTCAATTTATAAATATTATTATTTATTTAATTTTAAATAGACATACAAAACATAAAAGAGAGAGCGTTCAATAGATAATATGAGAATGAAGGACAATTAGATAATATAAGAATGAAAGACACTACACTATGGACATTAAGACCAATCAAACATTCTCAAATATCCCCTTATAAAGTACTCCTTCCGTCCCCCATAGATCTTCCCAATAGCCCTTTTTTCTTGTCCACAATAGATCTTCTCATTTCATTTTTTAACAATTAAAATACCACAATTACCCCCACTTACTTTATTTATTACACCTCACCCACCTCATTTAATACACTCCACCCATTTTTCATTAAGGGTATTATGGTAAACTTTCACCTTTTTTCAACTCTCCTTAAAAACCACCAAAAGTCAAAATGAGAACATCTTAGGGGGACGGAGGAAGTACATTTGATGTAGTGTTAGTTAGAGCATTATCAGAATTACATATCATTATTTTTAAACTTGTGCAAAAACGTACCCTAGACATTGTTACATACAGTTGGTCGTGATTGAAAACTGGTTTTTTCAAGAACATGCCAACATGAGAGAGATTGTTTCGATTTTTGTTTTTTATCATCGCATATGGTACCATATCCGGAAATGGTCTTCTTTGAAACTTAATTGGTTATCTCATATCCAAAGAAGTTAATGATTTTCGTGGGATCAAAACAGTTTATCATGCATTTTCTTTCATGAATCATTTTTGCTTCCAAGAATTTTTTATATATTTCAAGCAATGTAATTTATAATTTTTATTTGTACATCAATTTTTAATGAAATTGATTTTATAATTGCTCATTGGATAAAATTGATTTTATATGTGTTCGTTGGAGGATCATAACTTTGGTTGCATTTTTTTATTATTAAAAATTCGACCAAAGTCGGGTTGCTCCATCATCCATTGAGATGTGTTCAACACGTCTACATGCTTCATTTTGACTTCAATATTTTCTTTTATCTGTATGTATTCAATATTTTAAATTATTATTATCAGTTTTATACTAATAAATTATTATCTTTTTTTACAATTGTGAGATTTAAAACAATCTATAGACTTTCTGGAATCTAAACAAATCTACGGAGTAATTCATAAAAAACATCAATATCAATTTAACTACAAGCATAATCAAAATAATTCATTGAATTTATGTCTTTAACGGATTATGATACATCTCACATAATATTTTAAAAAATGTGAATCGAATACTTCTATAAGATTTTGCTTGCATGTATTTCAAATCTTCAATGAACACCAAAAGAAAAAATAGAAATGTGAAAATAAAATAAGGAACATATCTTGAAGAAAGAAGTTTTGCTAAATGATGTTGCGGTGATGACATATTATACATTCATCATCATTTCATTGTGGGGATGGAATTTAGCCAACCTCAGCTATATGATCCTTCAGTACCTTTACACAAACATAACTTCAATCTTCAGATCCTTGCCATACACGGATGGTCTGCAGGTAACATTATAAAGAGAAACATTTCTAATCTAATAGATCCTTGTAATTTGTTTATTAAAAAATTATAAAAATTACTCCCTCCGTCCCCCTAAGATGTTCTCATTTTAACTTTTGGTAGTTTTTAAGGAGAGTTGAAAAAAGGTGAAAGATTACCATAATACCCTTAATGAAAATGGGTGGAGTGTATTAAATGAGGTGGGTGAGATGTAATAAATAAAGTGAGGGTAGTTGTGGTATTTTAATTGTTAAAAAATGAAATGAGAAGATCTATTGTGGACAAAGAAAAAAGACTATTGGGAAGATCTATGAGGGATGGAGGGAGTATATATTAATAATCTATGTGTTAAACAAATCAAACAAGATCACACATGACTTTATTTAGGCTTACACATTGAGAGAATTTGATGAGTCAAAGTGCTTAGACGAATATTCCAAGACGGAGGGAGTATATATTATGAGCAGAGTATTATGAAAATTTAGACAAGAATTCAAAGTGCAATTTGTAGCACAGGAAACAAAACCCCAAAAATCAAGAAATATCAGAAGGCTTCACCTTATCAGCAAAACCTGTAATCACAGTTTCGCTTTCACGGGCAAATTTTACAGTGTTAACCAATCAAAAAGGGAATGTGAACCATAAAGATGTTGCGGAGTTTTAATTAGGAAATGCAATATAGCATTTTGAAACCATCAAGTATGGAATCAAAGTGCAATAATCAAATAGAACCTCTTTAAATGACCACTTAGAGCAACTCCAACAGGCCATGTAAAAATTAGTAAAGTCTAAAAATAGAAGGTTTAACATTTACTGTACAAAAGTTACGCCTCCAACTGGTAGTGCATTAAATAGAAAGTAGTGTATATTCCATTTCTCATCTTCCAAATATGCACGGTACTGTAGATAGTGGAAATTGGGTTTCTCTCGTTCGTTGCTCTTTTCTCAGCTTTCCGATCGCCAATTCTTTTTCTCCTTCGTTGCTCTTTCTCCTTCGCTGCTATTAATCTGCACAATTTTTTTTGCTGGGGTTGCTTATAAGTATGAATCAAATTGCTTTTTCCTGGAGAGATCTATATCATCACCTTAGATCTATACCATCACCTTTACTGCTCCTCTTCTTTGATGATGTAGCCAACTGCAATTTTATTTTGCTCTGAAACTATGGATTTTGCGTAAATTACAGATCAAACTATGAAAAAGAATATTAAAATTTTATAAAAATGTATAATATAAAAGATATGGTTGGAGTGAGTATAAAAAAGTGCAAGTGTAAAACACTATTGATAGTGTAAAAGAAGATTTACACTATCATTTTTTCCACTACCCCTTGGAGATGCTCTTAGTGTAGATATGGAGTATAATCTTACATTAAGAGTTCTACTACAGAACAATGACAATGTAATTATAGAAGCCTTTCAAGAACAATAACAACATACACAATGTAATCCCAACACTATTGCTACATGAACTACTTTAGACTTTATTGAAAGCAAGAATGTATGGGGGTTTAATGTTCCATTTTTATAAACCCGAAGCAAAATAATTGTCAAAAATGGCTCTTTTAACTTCATTGGCCGGCATAAAAGTAGCAGTACATTTTTCTTTTTTTGCCCCCAGAAAAACATGCTACCAGTTAACATAAGTTTTTTTTGTTTTAATTTTTATATGCTCAATTTATTAGTCAAATCCTTCCTTTCTACTGAAGCAACCCAAAGAGGGTTTGCTATTAAACCTGAAGTTCAAACAAATATTACAGCCATTATGAGATGCCTGGAAAATTTCATCCAATATTTAGTTCTAGATTACCCTATTCAAGAAGCTAGGTTCAAAATCAATTGAAGGTTAGTGGACAGGAGTTGAAAAGCCAGACTCCCAATACATCTTTTAAGGATACACCCTGCTTATTTGGAATTGATGTCCTAACTTAACTAACTCTTTGTAATTGATGAGATGAATTCCTCACCTTGCAACTATTTTTTGGCTCAATTATTCAAGGCTCAGGTATTCAAGATAGAACACAATGTGCTAGAGAAATGTATCAGGTCATTGAGAGGAAAGAGAGGAGTGAAAATTTGAATCCCCTTGGTTTGTTTGTTAGGAAGGGATTGTAATGGAAATTAAACTCCCATTCCATTTCACTCCATCAGTGAGGAAAATAATTTTTTTACTTGATTCCAGTTTCCTTCCCAATTAATTCTTATTTCATTCCTTATTTTCCTCCAACTAAATAAAGGAAATTCATCAATTTTCTTCCAACTTTCTTCCATCCTCCTCACTTACCTCCCACTCCCCTTCAACCAAACATTCTTAATTTTTAGTATTCCTTAAAGGTAACTCTACTCTCATAGTCTCCACTCTATCATATACAAAAAAAATCTATGCTAAAACTAAGAAAAGTTTAAGCAGTACTTGTTAGAAAATTTATCCTATATTGGATAAACAATTCATCAAACACATTGTGTGCATTTAATTTTAATTTCAGCAAGCCATAAAGAACTACATCTACCAACAGGATTCGAACAGGGAAAGAAATGGGAGAGGAAAAGAGCACAACAAAACATCATTTTTACAGAAAATTGTAAAAAAACCTAGACATGCTTCTTCCAATAAGAAAAAAAACCAGGGTGTAGTAAAGGAAAGCAAAATTGAAAAATACCACAAGTTGAATAGTTCAATCCCTGTGTGTGGATTCCAATTTCTCCATCTCTACGTTGTCTAGATCCTCGTGCTTCATTCTTCGTCGGGGGAAGGGGCATGGTAATAAACTGCTAGAGAGTTCTTGCTTTTCCAGGATCGGATGCCTGGTTTTGTGAGCGCTTGGCAGGTACAATTGACGGCCAGATTTTTACAATTGCAATTGAAATTGGACCGTCCGATTAGAGTAATGAAGAGGGAGAGAAAGAGGTGGAGGCCGAACGGTGGGTTGCAGCAGATCTTCAAGGGTGTTTAGAAAGGAGAATGAAGAGAGATGTTGGGAGCGGCGCATTGAAACTGTCCTTCGTAAAAGAATCGCCATCAACATCCCTTTCAAATTGACGGCCAGATTTATCTATTGGAAATGAAATTGGACCGTAGGATTAGAGCAAAAATTGGATTCAATTTTCCATCAGCTTTTATATATATAGTAGATGGTATAAATTCCTAAATGTTTCAAAAACATCATTTATTAAATTTTGAAACAATGATTTAAATTAGTAAATTTCTCATGCCCCATTCAATACACGGAATTTATGCTATTAAATTAGAGCTGGAGACTTCAATTATCCATTTGTGATTGGTATTTGGTAGTACAAAATATATAGATTTGGAGTCGAATTTTAATTACAATTTTTCAAATTCCATATTTTAAATTTCATAACAGAGAAAAGGAATTTGAAATTGAATTCACAAAAAATTTGGAATTGAAATAGGATTTAAGTCCATTCAATTCAATTCTAAAAAATTTTAATTGCAATTCTATTCTATTTTTGGGTGCCAAATCAAACCTTAGAGTAGTTTTTTGAATCTTTCTTCGAAAAAAATGTCACCCAAAAATAATAAAACAAGATAAACGTCACGCGAGCATATTGTCCTCGAATGATGAGGCCGGTTCTACATGTACTCACGGGTTGGCCCAAAACGGATACCAAACGGCCCAATAATCAGCTCAAAGGCGGTGGTGTCCGTACGTGCAGTGGAGGGACACCTCATCGCTCTAGAAGCTTCCAAAACCCTACCTGCCAGCTTCGTTCTGGTATCCATTCCGGACCTCCTCCCGCTATATAAGTGAAGTGTGAGCCGGATAATCCGCAGAGGATTTCGCTCTGTAGTTACGCCGTCGTTCATATTCTTCACCCCCACAAAAACCCTAAGCTTTCCGAGCAAGCTACAATGGCGGCTCCCTCTAAAGTCCTGCTCAAAAATCCCCTCTCCACCTCCTCCAAACTCCTCAACCGAGCTCTTCGCTCCGCTCGCCTCTCCTCCGGCGCGCCTCGCCTCTTCAACACCAGCGCCGCCGCTTTCACTGACTCCGATTGCTCTGATGACGAGGACTTCGGAGCTTCCTACGGCGTTGATCCCCGCTCCGGCCGCCGCTCTCCGTTCGTCAGCTGCTTGATCGCTCCATTCTCCAGCGGTATGAGATTGACTTGTTGTTCACATTTCCTCCAGATCTGAGATCGATCTCGTTTTCTGCCCTAATTTTAGGTGTTGTACTGTCTGTATTTTTGAATTTCAAGTTTTATCGATCGATCTCATGTCATGTGCGCAGATGCGTTTCTTCCAATGTCTGGGAGAAGCTTCATGGAGGCGATGGAGATGAAGGATTCTCCGGCTGCGAAGGGCTCGCTGACGTCTCGCGCGGCAAACTACAGCGTCATGGACAAGGCGGACGGGGTTTATCTGAGGTTCGAGATGCCGGGGCTGGGCAAGGACGACGTCAAGGTGAGGGTGGAGCGCAGCACGCTTGTGGTCAGCGGCGGAGGTGCCGCCAAGGCGAAGGAATCTGACGTCGACGAAGATGGTGAGATGATGAAGCTTAAGGCGCTGCTGCCGGTGAAGGTGGATCTGCCTGCAAAGAGCAAGAAGGCGTACAAGCTGAAGGAGATCAAAGCTGAGATGAAAAATGGTGTGCTGAAGGTGGTGGTTCCCAAGGTGAAAGATGAGGAAAGGGGTGACGTCGTCCATGTTGATGTCCAGTAGCTTTTCTCCGTTATTATCATCGTCTTCGTTATTATCTAATCTCTTATCTGAAATGTGAATAATAACTCCATCAAGCTAGATAGAAGATCTATGGATCAGTGTTTGGAAATGTTCACTGAAAGTTCTGCCATGATTGTAGCTTTTGCTTTACGCTATGAATGAATGAATCTCAGGTCATGAATTCCTGCGATCAATATTTCCTCTAATCTTGTTTTCTGAATTTTAATTTGGGTTATCGGAAAGATGAAAATTCTATTTGTTGGATGGGATTTGGTTAATTGGATCTGCAGCATGCAGATAATAATTTTTTTAAAAAAGTGAGTGAAATAAAAATGGTAAGGAATCTATCTCGTCTGATTCACCAACCTAAACCAAACAAATTACAATATTTGTTGATTAAATACATACAGCTAGCAAGTAATTAATGAACTAAATTAAAATCTAGCAAGAATATTTTAGTGGAGGGCCTAGCAAGTTGATTTATGACTGGAATGGTCGGTATATTTTTAATGTACTTCGTATCAAAGTAATTAAACATTGTGATTTAAAAAAATACTCCATATGAAACATTAATAACAGCAGAGTCGTATAGTAACTTTAAAATATAGTCATCCTCTGACCTTATTTAGAAATTTAAGTTTTCAGTTAATGTTTTCAATACTTGAGTAACACCGGTTTATACCACATGTGTCTCTTATATGTGTCTCTGATTATTTATTCAGTTTTGATTTTTTACATTCAATAATAACGATCTTTTATTACATATACTTAAAGACAAATTAGAAAGTATTTTACTTCGATAAAATAACATTTTGAAAATATTTTACAAGATGAATCTAATAAAATTCTTCTTGTAACAATTTCAACTATAATTTTTATATAATTAATAGTTAAAACTATTAATTATAATTGCAAAAAGTCAAAATCAAACAAATGGTAAGAGACATAGGTAGAATTACATAGATAAATTTTCAAAAATTTAAATCTAAACGTTGTCGTTAGATATTCTTTTTAAAATATTAGCTCTAACATGTTGCCAAAGGGACTCTTTCTCCCTCTTACAATATACATCCTCTTTCCCGAAATATTTGTTTAGTTTTATTTTTTTCTATAGTCAACGAGAATTAATATTTAATTTGACCAATAATTCAATAAATACTAGGAAATGATATATTCCCCGCGTTTCAAAAAAGAGTTTCGTTTTTTACTTTAAAAAAAATTAAGAAGTGTATATTTTGTAATTAATTTTTTAAATCTTTTCTCAGTTGTTTGATGTGATATATGAATTATTAATGATTAAAATAGACTGTTCAATGGAATATGAAAATTTTTATAGGACAAATAAAAAGTAAACGTGATATTGTTTTGTGAAACATATGGAGTATTAGTTATGAGTATATAAAAAATATTTGGAAAATGTTTCATAAGATAAGTCTATTACTCTATAATTTGTCTCAAATTAATAGTCCTAAATTTTCTACTTTAGGTGTCCCAAAGTATAGTCTTCTTTCCCTTTTTGTGGTTCATAATTTTGTCTACGTATCATATCATACACTCCGTATATTTATTACTCCGTACTAATTTACTCATCATATCTTATCTCACTTTAGTACTCTATCCGTCTCTTAAAAAAGTTTTCGTTCTGACTTTTTGAGGATTTAAGGGAGTATATTTTGGTGTTGGCTTTCCAGAAATGCCCTTTAATGTGATGGATAAAGTAGGATGAGATGGACAGATTAATGGAGAAAAAATGTGATGTACATGATAGGTATGTTAAGAATTAATATGGGTAAAAATGACTTTTTAAAAGGAAAAGAAAAATGTTTTTTGGGACGGATGAAAAAGGAAAATAGGATTTTTTTGCGGGACGGAAGGAGTATAAAGTAAGGGGAAAATGGGAAAGTAATGCTAAAATTACACATTTATTAAATTTCACAATTTTCTGAGTGAAAAAGTTTTATGGTTCGAAGGTAATAAATTTTACTCCATATTTTTTAATTCCATCTCAATCTTCAAATAAATTACTGTAATTAAAATGACATTTTATAAAATATCATAAATCAAAACAAATACTTAAATTCAAGACTGAGATAGTAACAATACTAAAATTTTATCATTTTAAAATTTAATAATCGGTAAAATTGAAAAATCAATACTAGCATTTAAAATGGTAAGAAAAGTTGTTTCAAACGAGCCTTTTACAAAGAATATCCATTTCACGTCTCTTCCCGCAAAAACTGACCCTTTCCTTCTTTCTTTCTTCCTGCAATTTCTCTCTCCCCTTTTCTCATCTCTGATGAGGCTCAGAAAGGTCTGTATAGATCGCGGAATGTGACCGCCGACAATTCTCGGATCTTCGTCAGAGATCACCGGAGGTGCTCACTTCTTCTATTTTGATTTCCCTTCAGAACTAATTGGATTATATCCGATATGTTCCTTTTTCTATTAATTTCGCATCAATCAAAATTCTATTATATATCGAATTCAACTATTTTTCTTATGCATATGATTGTTCAAATGTTTGTCTTCTCGACTTTTGTTGCCTGTATTGTTCTTGTAGGTAGTTTCTCTGGACCTCCTAGGGTATATCCAGATTTGTTAAATTTTTTCTCCTGTTTTGTTTTTGGGTTTAGGGGGGTTTAAATTTTTTTCTCCTGTTCAATTTCTAGATTGTGGGTATCTGTATAACACTTCACTATGGCAATCGGTTTTGGTTTCCCCTTTTTATGTTGATTGATGATGTAGTTTATTTTTACTGGTGAGTGGTGATCATCATTATGCTGGATTGGTAGTTGAAATCTAGTCTTGATTCTTGAGCATAATTTAGATTCTGGGATAGGATTTTTGTTGTTTCTTATAGGGTAGGAAGAAAGATGACATGTGCTTGCTAGGTAGCAGCAACCCACTACTACTTGACCATTAATATCTATGTGCAAGAAAAATAAGTTATAATAGCCCTTCCCAGAGGGGAGGGGAGGGAAAATGGAGTGTTGTGTGTTTTGCTTGAAGAGGAAAGTGGAAGAGCTATTGACTCCTTCCCACCTCTCATATCTCACTTCCCCAATTTAGGGTATTTTATAATTCCCCACTCATCCATTGAACCAAACATATTTTTTTATACACCTCAAGCTTCTCCCTCCCCGTTCTCTCTCTCTCTATCATCCTCTTCCCTCTTTTGAACCAAAGTCTAATTCAGATACAGCAGCAGGTTCTATGGACTTATGAAATTGAACATTATCCATTTGTAAGATGATGTTATTTCCTTTTCTAAGTAGGTTGATCAGATCCAATAGAATTTCAAATAGTAGATGGAAGCAAAAGACTGGAACTCTTGCTCTATATCAGTTTCAGACAGTTTTTGAGTCAAGCATCAGAATACAAAATAATAGTGGAAATTTTTGGCTGTGGAAGAACCATCTTAGTCTCCCATGGGAGTGCGCTACATTTCAGTTTCAACAGTCTTCACTGTTCTAAGCTTCATTGGGCTTCAATGTTGGATAGGATGGTCACTTGGTAAAGTAAATTCCGATGGGCCCACTGTTGTGAGTATCAACACACGGAATGCAAGTCAGGCACTTGAGGCTGTTCTGGATTCGTACACCACAATTGCGTTGGTTGCCAATTTTGTCATTAACACTTTCATTTTACTCATTTTGTGTCTTAAGGTCATTCTCTCACATCTTATATCTATTGTGCATATTTATGGCTTCTTTTTATTTTTTTGAGGGAATTTGTTATATGTATTCACAGACTATATTCTTTGGAGAACTACACTCATCTGAAAGTAGGAAATTGGCTGAACGCCTCATCAACTATATCATCTACAAGGTACCATAGATATCATTATCTAATCATTCAATTGGAAGATGCCATTTTATCTTTAAGCTATACTTGGAATAAGGAAAATGGTAGGGAAAGGAAACATCCTAAGGAAAAAATGGTATGTTTGGACATTTGGATCAAGGAAAAGGCTAAGCAAAGATTTGCTAAGGGAAGTAGTTTCCTTGCATTTGGTTTTACCTCAGAAAATTCAAAGGAAAATGAAAAACAATGATGTTTTTTAAAATCTTGCATATGTTTAGATTTCTTCTTTATTTAAAACGTTTGCATTCAGTCTGAACTATTTTTCCCTCAATATTCATTTTCTTCTTTCATACTTCCCTTCTATGTTTTGGGTTCCAAAGGGACCTTCAATATATGTTCGTTTCGCTTGTAGGGACCTTTTCTTCCACTGGTAATTCCATCAACAGTTTTTCAAGCAGGCCTATGGTCAACATGGCTGGTGGTCCTTTGTTCTTTAAAGGTAGATTACTATATATTCATATGCTTGAACTCCTTGATTTTTACTAGTATATGGATCAATGTCTGTTATTATTTGTATTATTGTACAGATGTTTCAAGCTTTAGCCAGGGATCGCCTGGAACGCTTAAATGCTTCTCCTACTGCTACACCACGGGCCTATTTTCGTGTTTATTCTATGCTTTTGCTGGTTTTCTCCTTGGACATGTTCTGGTGCTTCCTTATTTCATTCTATATTGTATTTATAGCCAAGCGATGTGAGAAGCTAAGCAATAATAGTCTCCCTTTCGCCTTTCAGTTGGCTGGGACACATCTTCATCGTCTTGGTGGATTATATTGAGTTTGGTTAGTGTTTTTTTGTTTATTTTTTTTTAACAAAAGGCTTCTGTATAAATTTTCTAGGATAAAGCTGTGTCTGACTGTCTACAGCACCATAAGTTCACCAATATATTTATTGCTATTCTTTGAGCCCCTCAGCATTGCCTTTGAGACACTTCAGGTAGTCAACTGATAGTCTTAGATTAAAAGTTGTATGGAGTATGTTTTATTCTGCAATACTTCCTCCGTCCCACAACAGTTTTCCACTTAACTTTTTCCTTTACCAAAATAAATTTTCCACATTTTCACTTTCTCTTTTTTGAAAAGAATATGTGGTCCAAATTTCTTCTCTCTGTTCTAAACAAATTCTAGCTACTTTTTTCACTTTCAACATCTTTTTCAATACTTTTCTTTATCTCCATGGAGTCAAGGTGGAGAAAACTGGTTTGGAATGTGGAGGGAATAATTTTCACATGATTGCAGTAGTTTTTAATTTGCTACTATTCTTCCTAGGCTATTCTGGTACATGGGTTTCAACTGCTAGATATATGGATTCATCAATCTTTGGGGGATATTGCAAGTAGTCAAACTTCTAAGCTCTTAGACATTTCTGCTGCAGGTATTTATGTTAAAAAAACATTTCATTGTGTGTCTGCTTCACATTGAATTATATTAGTATTAGCCTACAATGACTTGTCTTGTCTTTGACTTTTCGAATAAAAGTTCTGTTTCCTCCATAAGCAGTGTGATGCTATATTGTCTAGTGAATATTTGAAACTTGGAAATAATAGGGAAAGACTAGGTAGGAAAATTGAGAATGAAAGACAATATGGGGGAAAATGAAAGACATGCTAAAGTAAACTCTCCGCCCGTAGGGAAATTCCAACTTTAATTAGCACAAAGTTGTAGAGATTGAAAGGGTGCGCGGTTGAGGTTTATTAGAGGAAAGAGAAAAGGTATGAACCACAAATTTGTTTCCTTGAAAATTGTAATATATTTTGGGACGGACAGAAAAGGAGAGAATATACAGTGGGATGGAGAGGCTATATTATTAACTATTAAGACTAAGAAATCTAATCACATGTAATTTTCTGTTATAAAATCAAATCATATTTTGTTATATTATTCTCACTGTGAATGCAGGTTCATTTTTGGAATGGAAATGCATTCTTATTCGGAACATAGGTTTTTTCCTGGACATGATGACATTGTTGATGGCCCTTGCGCATTATGTGCATATTTGGTGGCTCCATGGCATGTCGTTTCATCTTATGGATGCAATCCTTTTTCTGAACATTCGTGTAAATGTTACCTTCCATCATTTTATCTGGTGTTCTTCTCCGAAATTAGAGTTTTTATGCTAAAGTGTAAAATCCTTGTAAATTCAGTCTCTCGGTTGTTTTACTTTAGGTATACTTAGAAAAACTCTTGTCTAAATCACCCCCATTCAATATTAGGGATTATGGGGGTGGGGGGATTCTCAGCATTTTATATTGCCAAGAGGCCCAAGAATGCCCATGCAGACCTTATCACTAAGCGTTAATTGATTTTTAACCCAAAGTTGCATCTCTTATATAACAATCAAGGGACTACATTTACAAAATAAAAAATGAAAGACATCTCACATTTCATAGATTACTACATATACAATTGAAGGGTTTGAGGGACTAACAATTCTGCTTTTTATTTGAGAAAATATTTTTATGCTGCTAATTGTTGATTGATGTTGGTATTAGGCCTTATTGAGTGCAATTGTGAAACGCATAAAAGGCTTTGTTAAACTGAGAATAGCATTGGGCACCCTTCATGGTGCACTTCCAGATGCATCATTTGAAGAGCTCCGGGCTTATGATGATGAATGTGCTATTTGCCGGGTATCTACGCCCTTTTTCTCTTTTTTTGGTTTGGGGATTTTGATGGGTAGGTGAGTGGGTGTGTCTTCATTTCTATGTTTCATACTTTTAGATGCTGGCAGGAACCAATGGCGAAGGCTAAGAAGCTCTCTTGCAATCATCTCTTCCATCTTGCATGTTTGAGATCTTGGTAGGTTACATGCTTCTTTTTGGGATTTCATTTTTCTGTTTGCCCACCTAGTCCCCCAATGTGTGCCCAATTTCTTTGGATATTTCCTTCTTAGCAATAGAGATTGTAGAGTAAAGGTCTTTTTAGAATTGATTTTTTCATCAAAATCAGGTTAGATCAAGGTTTAACTGAGAATTATTCCTGCCCTACTTGCCGCAAGCCACTTTTTGTGGGCAGAAATGGGAGTGAAGTGAACAGCCAAACTGCTCAAGTTTCTGGAGATGAACAGCTTGCACGCCAAATGAGTCGGGTACTTGATCGGCCAAACCTTCCTGGTCCTCCCCTTCCTACTGAAGTTTTCCAAAATCATCCGGAGAACACTTTGGAAAACCGTGATTGGAGGTTCCGTTACTCTCCTTCCTTTATGTGGTTTATTACTTTATTTATATCCTTTTTATAAAAAGTCAGCATTCCTTTTGTTTACCAAAAAAAAAAGAAGCTTAGTGAAGTAAGCCATTCTTTGTGAGTTTATGACATTTAAAAAGATACTCCTCTTAAAGCAGCCCTCAACTTTATTCAAGAAAAAACTCAAAACTCCCCATTTTAGCCTGTAAAACCATAAAAAAAAGTTTGTAATGCCATTTACTTTGTTGCTTCCATTGTTTTCTATTATTCATCATAGAGGGGCTGGAATGGATTCAAGTTGGTTGAGTTCGGACGGGGCAGGCCCGTCTACAAGTGTAAGATTGGGAGGATTAGGCCGAGTTCAAATGATGATGAGACATCTTGCTGCCGTGGGAGAAACCTATGCCCAGACTGCCCTTGAAGACGCTGCTTGGAGTCTTTTATCTATGCATCATCCCCCCACCCAGGCTAGCACGTCCACGTCCACGTCCACTTCAGCCACCCCACCTGCTAATCCCGACAGCGCTAGCAGTTTGCGCTTGAGGACCCCACACGGCGCCGTAAATGGCAACTTAGCACAACTAATTGCAATGGCTGAAACTGTTAGGGAAGTTTTGCCTCATATCCCGGATGAAATAATTTTCCAGGTACGTTTTTTTTCACATTGATTTCCTTCTAGAAATTACTGAAATAATTTTGTAGCACCTAGGGCCCGTTTGGTGAATGAAGCAGGGTTGATATCATATGAGTCTTCCAATCTGGAAGAAAAGATGTGTGCTTTTAAAATCTGACATTGGGTATGGTTGAAACCAAACACCCCTATTTGGGAATTGGGAGGGTTTTATTATCGAGAGATATGAAATCCAAACCATGTTTAGGCTTCAACAAAATACCCACAACCACAAAAGTTTTCTCTTATCAGAACCCATATTCCCTACACTCACCAAACTGGCCCCTAATAGCTCTATATGCCCTCGCGTGGTTTACTTGCAAACTGTTGATACGTCTTTGAATGGCGGCATCATTATGGAATTGACAGGATCTGCAGAGAACAAACTCGCCTACAGTCACTGTGAATAATCTCTTGCTTATGTGATCTGAGTTTTTGTTCATAGCAACATTAAGTTGTTGCTTTGGATGGGGGGGTGAGTCATGGGTGAGATATGCCAAATGCAGCAGCAGCAGCAGCTTAAATGCAGACCTTACCATCCATATGTTGTGTATTAGTAGCACTAGTACTTTGTCAGAAGCTTCATTTTTTGTAAATAGAAGGCTTTTTTTTTTAAATTTGTTAACCAGTTTCAGGTAAAAAAAAAGTATTATCGCATGGGTGAAATAAATTTCTTATAGCAACAAACACTAAATACATGCCCAACACCTCTCTCTGGTCACACCTTGCTTCATTTGGTAGGTTGTGAGTATGGGGAATATAAGAATATTGGATGGCATTTGATTTTATTGGAACAACTCAGATTCAACGTTTGCCTGTGAATTCCTTTCTGTTGGTATTTTTGTTTGTTTGTTTGTTTATTTATTTATTTATTTATTTATTTATTTATTTATTTATTTATTTATTTATTTATTTATTTATTTATTTATTTATTTATTTATTTATTTATCTTCAGTCCGATTCCCAAACTGCCCTCCCTCTTCTGGTGTTAGCTACATTCTCCATTCCCTTTCACTCCGTATCTCACTGCGCCTTCTGTGCTAGGCAATGGTTGACTACATGCTATGTATATACTCTGTGGTACTTTAGGATTCGTTTGGTACATGGAACTGATGAAATTGGATTGAAATTGAAATTTTCAATTTTATTTTTAATTCGTTGTTTGCACTATCAATTTTAAATCTACATATTTTTGTGATTTTTGAACTGCCAAAAAGCAAAATTAGTTTATGCTTTAGTCTGATCTGAACTGAATTGATTCCAAATAAAGCAACACTTAAAACTGAATAACCGTAAAAACTGAAACCAAACTTTCGGTTATTTCGCTCTTCGGTCAATAGTTCCATAGCCGGTTTGGTTAATTTATCCACCCCTACTTTCATTACTCATTTGTATTTTTTTAATTCTTCACTAATTGAAATATCATAGGAACCACTTAGATTTATTGCTCAAAAGTTAAAAAAAACATTCTTCCAATTATATAGAAAAAATAATTTTATAATATTTCTCTCTTTTCCATATAAACTTTTAATATAGTATACAAAAAAGGGAAAGAATAATGTTAAAATTACAAAAAAAGATCGCATAATTCACAAACTTGCCAATTATTAAACCCTACTAACTAACTACTGCAAGAATAAAATGGTCCCATTTAATTCTAAAAATAAAATTTAAACTCAAAAATATTAAATTTAAAAATTTTGTAGTATTTTGTTTGTGTTTTTTTTTTGGGGAGATAAATGAAAATTCAAAATTGATGTGAAGAGTGAAACAGTGTCGAATCACGAAGTATTAATACACCTTTTGGCCCATTAGAATATCCATTGAAACTTTTCGTAGGCCCAACTAAATCGGATGCGTATATGAATAAGACGCCCCGCCGCATTTTTTTCAACCGCTAATAACCGTCGCGCCCTTAAATCGCGCCCACCATTTCGTTTACTGATTCAATCCCTTTTCAACGTGCGCCCATTACTGATCCGAAGAAATGGTGAAGCCCCTGAGAAGGCGGAAGAAACTCCTCCGAACCGACCCCCGTTTCCGGCGCCGGGAAGACTACTCTGTCACCGCGGCGGCGGCCGACGGCGGCGGGACGGACGATTCTTCGTCGCTGTGTTCCTGCAGCGAGCCGAGTCTGGACAGCGGGGAAGACTACGGGAGCGCCGGAAAAGAGGATTTCAGGCAGGCAGGGTTTACGGTTTTCGACGTCCCGGACGAGCTGACGGGGCGGCGTGACTCGGAGGGGAAGACGGCGGCGGCGGAAAGCGAATCGGAGGGGAATAGCGGCGGAAGAGGGAGGGCGACCGGTGGCGCGTGGAGATACCGCGCGGCGTTGGTAAGCGGCGCGGCGTTTGGGGCGGTTTCGATGGGGTTGCTGATGGGGAGATTCTCCGGGTGTTTTTACCACGTTGAATCTCTGGTTGCTCTCACTCCCACTTGAGTCTATCCATATTAAACCTTACAATTAATTCATAGATAAACATAGTAAAAAATATGTACTCTAATAGAGTAGTTTAGATTTCGAGTGTAACTCTTCTCCTCCCATGTAACATAGGTCTCTATTCAACTTATTTTTTTAATTTATTATTTATTTTTGTCAAAATCAGATGAAATCAGATAAAAAGGTATTAATTACTTCGTATATTTATAATTAGATTATTTCAACCAAATCAAATCAAATCAGACATAAAATGAGTAAAAATCACAAAGTTGATCTTCTTAAGACTTGCCAAGAATCAAATAGTAGGGCAACAATATGAGATTCTAAATTTTCTTTATCTTTTTTCTTAGACCTTGTTAGGAAAAAGCGTTTTTGATTAATTTTAATATTTTGGACAAAATTTTAATGGTGTAAATTAGCATCCGAAAATGTAATGATAAAGGCTACCGTCAAATAAACTTTTAAAAATGCTAACACCAATTTCTAACGCTGATCATAACGAGGCCTTAATTTAAACCCAAAATTAAGAGGCTTAAGTATGAAGCGGATGAGAAAAAATACATAAAAAAACGTGTTATCAAACAACTAAATGCTCCTTTAAATTCCGTTATAAAAAAAATGCTCCTTTAAATAACAAAAGTATTAGAGAATATTCGTACATTAAATCTCAATCAATTAAATGTTGAGATTATGACTTTCGGATAATAACACACAACTCTGAAATCATGGTCCACGAGCCGTGACAGATTGATAGCCTTTCCTTTTGAAAAATAACTTTAATAATGATGGTCCTATTATGATCATAAAATTAACATAAAAAATTATTTTGTATAGGTTAATAATTGGATATTTTTAATTTTACAAAGCTCATTACATAAAATTATTTTATGTGTGAATATCCCACATGAATATAAACGTAAGAACAACAAAACAATTGGCAACAAATAATTTGTGGGTCTAAAATAGTTGGAAACTAATGGAGCAAAGCGCACAGATCCTCCTTCCGAGTTTCTTTTTGATTCTTTCAAATTTTTCTAATTCTCTTCAGTTTCTTTTAACTTATTTCATTTTCTTCCATCAACAATTAAAAAAAGTATTTGTATATGATGAATATACAATAACATTATTCATGAAATTTATAATGTTATCACATACTATAAAGAGAGTATTTGAGAGTGCATCGAGTTATTAAAAAAATACCAGCACTAAATTAGAAATGAAAAACAGATACTAAGCTTTACTAAAATCACTTATATAATCTTTCAATTTCTATTTTTAAAATCACAACATATAAGCTAAAACAACTTATCAAACTCTTAGAATTGTGCTTTTGATGAAATAAAAGTTAAAGAAATTATTTTCAATTCTCAAACATACTTTTCAAACACCTAAAATTAATTGTCTTCAACTTTGACCTTTTTTATATCTCAAAAATTTCAAGTAAAAATGTCAACAAAGTTTAGTAAAGTTTACTTTTACACTTTCAAAGAAAGGAATAATACAGTCACACGTAGACCATATTCACACGGTAAAGGCGTCAATCGCTCATGGCGAAATTCCAAGTTTACCCTCTTTCCTTTACTCTGCCACTCTTCTTCTCAGTCATCATCATCCCACACTCACACTCCTCCATTATCAATCTCTCTCAAGAATTCAAAAACTCTCCATTTCCGGTTCCAAAACAATGAGCGGATTAAGAAGGTATCAGTTGACGGAGGAGCTTTCCCCTTACTTCTTCCTGAAGGGTTCTCCGCTTCTGGCTCCCAAGACTTTCCCGCTGAACCCATGGGGGTTCCCGGCGGTTCCCGCTGAAGACGAGCTCGAAATCGCTCTTGATTTGCTTTCTCCGAGCGTATTTCATGGAGCATTCTCAGATCTCAGCTCCCCGTTTGACGAATTCGGGGCTGTGACCGATTTGATTCAGATCGAGAGGACCCCGTTCTACAGCTCGGCTAAACGGGTCCAGCGATTCGGGTCGGAGCGTCTCCACTTGCAGAGGCTCTGCGACAGGGTGTCTGCTCTAGAGCTGGGGTTTGACCGGTTGGTCAAGGAGGAGGCGGAGAAGAGGGCTGCGAAGAAGAAGTCGAGAATCGGGGAGCGGAAGTACACGTGGACGGCGGAGATCAAGACCCCCGACGAAGACGGGCTTGACCGGACTTACAAGTGGGTTGCAGAGGTTAAGGACGGGAAGAAGAAGGGGGCGACGGAGAAGAGCTACAAGCTGACTACTCAGATCAAGGGGAAAGGGAATGACTCCCCCATCTCGCGGTCCTACAGTTTCAAGACTTGCTCCATTGATGCAGGGGAGGGTGTTGCTGCTGAGAAGAATGTGAAGAAGAAGAAGAAGAAGGAAGAAGAAAAGAACAAGAAGAAGAAACCCGAAGCAAACTCTCCGCGCGTGGTTGAGATTGAAGAAGAGCCCTCCAATCATGGCGCCATCATCCTGAAACAGGTCTGTGATTTAACATCTTTATTACATTTTCTTGATCATGAATTGATGATTCGTTTGCCGTCTTTTGTTAACTGTGCTTAACATAGTGAAGAACATTGTTAGTCCGGCTCTTATTAGTCTTATTAGGGCCAGTTTTGATAAGTAATGTGATGGTTTTGGGAGATGCATTTCATCCATTGTTGGCTGGATGATTACTTGTTGCATTGTGATAGGCGTATGCAAAGAGGATGGAGAAGAAACAGGGAAAGAGGAAGGAGTTGTCCCCTCAAGATGCTGCCATGATCATACAAATGACCTTTAAGGCTTATCTTGTAAGGAGGTCAAAGGCGCTGCGTGCCCTTCGCGACTTGGCCATTGCTAAAGCCAAGTTGAAGGAACTCAGGGCTATGTTCAGCAACTTCTCATACAGGCGACGTGTGGATCGTGATGCAGAGGAGCGGCAAAAATTTTCTGAGAAGATCATTGTGCTCCTTCTCACCATTGATGCCATTGAGGTAATCTTAATTCTGTCTCTTTAAAAAAAGACTAAAAATAGTTAGGTAACATTTCATTGTATTAGTTACATTTAGTTTGTTTTCACCCTCAACTTAGGACACATGTTTGTTTGCCTTAAGATCATTTCTTTTCACGGTTATTACAATTATACAGTGCGTTGAATGTATCACGGAGCATTGTTTTTTGCTAGTCATCTCCATGTTGTGAGTCACAAAAACAATACAAAGTCTAACAATGACTAGTGTCTAGTTGATAGAGATGCATTTCATTTGTGCTCTTTTGGTATTCTTATCTGCAACATTAGTAGTAGAAAATGTGGCACATGAAGGAAAAAGTGCACATTCAAACACACGTCCATCGCAATTGGAGCTAAAAGTTTCATCTTTAACAATGTTTTAGCTTCGGGTTGTTAATAGACTATATCAATATTGCACATTAAACTTCCCATTTGATACCTTAGCCAGGGAAAGCCACTAAACAAATATGCATGACATCATGAGTTTTTTTGTGCTTCAATCTGTTGTATTACTCTGTTTTCAAGTACTGTGATTAGTTGATCAGTGTTTGCGCTGATAGGGTGCTGATATGTTGGTGCGATCCACGAAGAAGTGTATGTTGGACGAGCTTGAAGCGATGCTTGACGTGGTGGACCCCGCACAGCAGCAGCCTGGCAGGAGTGCATCAATGAGGAGGAGAACTTTTGACATGCCCGACAGCGCCATATCAAAGGAAGCTGCAGCTGGTGTGGCCAAAGTCGTCCAATTGCTCAACGAGTCAAATTGTTCCGAATCTTGGGAAGACTACTTGTGAGGGGCCCGCTAATACGGGACCCCTCCCCCCCCCACCCCACCCCCACACCACCACGGTCGAATGCTACCTGAGTAGGACTTGTATGGGTGTTTTTCTTTTCTTTTATCAATTGTCGCGGCTAATGGGGAGACTATGATCATCTGAACCTGCTTACTTATTCATGTGTTGTGGATTCGTTTTTTTCCCCTTCGAGTTTCAACTCAACCTTGAGACATTTTATGTTTGATGCTTATGTGACCTTTCTGTGTTGTTTTTGAAATGCAAACCCTTTGTCGCGTGTTAAATGTTGTGCACTTGAGACTCCTAGGGTCTGTTTGGTTGGTTGGAAGGACGAAGGAGAGAGATTCTTTAACCTTGTTTGGATTCCGATGGTGAATTTCTCCATCCAAGAACACAACAATTGTCATCCCCATTCAGATTTGTGAAACCAGTGAAAGCATTTGGTAGCCCAGATTTCTGAAAGGGTGGAAAGCAAATTTGAAGAAGGTGAATAAGCCTGGTAGACCGATGAGGCAAAATTTGGAGGGGACGAAAATGAGGGGATGGGATTAGATGGTAAAATTTGGCTCCCCCTTCCAAAATTTTAGACCTAACAAGGGGAGGGATATATTTTCCCCCTTCTCCCCTCATTTCCTCCAACCAAACAAACCCATACACTATGTTTGGTTCAAGGAATTCAAAGGAGAAAAGAAAAGAAAATGAAGTGGAAAACAAGTTTTCTTGTTTGGTTAGAAAGGAAAAGTGGAAGGAAAAGAGAATGAGAAGACAAAATGTACTAAGTGGAAGGAAAATCAAATTCCTCCTATTTTAGTAAGGAAAATGAGAGAAAACTATTTTCTTTTCTTTTCCTTCAAAATTCCTTAACCAAACATAGTGATAGAGTCTGTTTGGTTAAGATAAAGGAGAGGGGAAGGAAAGGATGAGCGGGAATGAGTAGGGAGGGATGTGAGAGTTTTCTTTCACCTTTGTTTGGTTGGGGGAAGAAAATAAACGCATTAATTTTTATATTTATTTTTTTAAATTTTCATTTTATTATTTATTTTATTATCAACAATTCATCATTATCATCATCATTATGTTTATTATTATTGTTGTTGTTATTATTATTATTACTTATGATTATAATTATTACCTGTTATTACATTACTATTAATATAATAATACTAATAATAATTATACTTATTTGTTTATTTCTTAAATTATAATTTAATTTATTATTATCATTTTATTTACGAGTAAGACAATACTCATTCCACACATTTCTTTATTTTAGTATTTATTCAAAACAAGCAAATTACTCTGTATAAAATATATTAACTCCGTATGTACATTTGAGAACCCCAAGTTATTATAGAAATCTTGATGTAAATTTTTAATAATTTTTATTCTTTAATTCTACACCATTTTTATTTATATTAATTTGAAAATAACTATAATTAAACGTCATAAATTAAACAGAAGCTTTACTTTGAGACGGAAAAAATATATGAAAAAAGTGTGAATATAACCATTTGAGCCCAACTTTTTTTTGGGTAGATTTAGCAATAGGCCGAACACACTTTTTGTTGTGCTCCTCTCTTTCAATTCTGATTGTATTTTCACTATTCAAAAGGTTAGGTTTTATCATTTTTTGTATATTTTTTATTATCTGTTTGATGAAATAATATAGTAATATTGCTTTGATAGATTTTGTTTATGTTACTTTAATTGAATAAAATTTATTTTTTTAATGTCACGCTAATTTATAAATAAATTAAATTTAAAATAAATTGATGGTAAACACAATGAGCAAAATTTTACTCGGGTATTTGGGAGGGAGGGAGGATTTTATTATCAAGTAAATATCAACCATGCTAGGAACTCCAAAGAAATACGACGGTTCAGATTTTGGTGTACAAATAACTTTAATCCTTTTATTATAGTCCGGAGTAGTTTACTTTCATGAATTCATTGAATTGTATATTTGTATTCTTAATTTCTTCCTCCCAAAAAAAAAAACAAATAAAGAATGCCACATACTGCTAAACCCCACCTTATCATTTGAGATTTTTTGAAGTTCCATGAATGTTTCATGGTTCATGGGCTCCTTTCCTCACTGACCTAAAGAAGAAGAAGAAGAAGACGGAATTAAATAGGGATTGCCATTGAATACTGAGCAACATGAATCGAGTTGTGGTTGATGTTCCTCATCAAGTTCATACTTTCTTCAACAAACCGTTTAACATAAACATTGCTCTCAGTGTACCCATTATACCGTCGCCTCTATCGCGTTCTCATCCCAGAAGAAATCGATCTGCATTCAACAAAAACAACTGCTCCGCCCACCATCGGTCTCCATTTCCAGGTTAAAATAATGATGTAATGGTTATACTAATAATGATAATGATTATTGTTTTGTTGGCCGCATTTGCTTGATTCGATGTTCTCGTCTCTCAATTTGGATTCATTTTTCCCCAGATAGAAAGACGGTTGATGAGCAGTCACTTGTGGAAGAGGTAAATACATTCCATTGATTTTGTTTTAATGTTTAAATCCCCTTCACTGCTTGGAATAACAGTTTGAATTTGATCTGAATCTGGTGTTTTATTGAATTAAATGGATAGATTGTGGTCTGCCAACTTGCTTAAATTCAAACAATTTTAAGCATTAATCGTCACAACATTGTGCATCAAGTTATCTTTTGGTATTTTATTGACATTCTGGTTTGGACATGGAACAGAAAGCACATAGTCACACGACATGCCCTTATAAAATTGGAAATATGGAACTACCAATTGTTTAATTTTGTCATGCTTAATGTGGTTATGTGTTTTTCTCTAGGATGCTGTTCCTGATGGCGGACAGTTACCAGCATTTCCACACATACGATCTCTTGGGAACTTTCCAAGGGAGGAGCTATTCAGAAAAGTTGTCATGGTCAGGTTCGATAAAATGGTCATACTCGATGGAATGAGGAAAAATCAGCCATTGCCAGCAAGTTCTTTTTCCACCATTAAGTACTTATATGAGTCTGGAGCAAAAGTGATTCTGGTCGGTAGCTGGAATGAGATTATAAATCCCATGCTTCATTCAAAAGCACACCTCTCTTCCGAATCTGTTGCAGGTGCGTCCTTTTACTCAACTGATTCAAGGGTCACGAGGGAAAATCAACTGTTACATGATCGGTTTGTCTTGCAGAATTCCTATCATCTATGCTTGAAGTTGAAGTAGTTACTGTGAAACTTGTTTGTGGATACATGCTTTTAGATATGGGAGATAGTACAACACCTCACATTTGCCTGCTTGAGAATCTTTTCCACTGCAAGGGGGAAAGAGCAAACAGCTCAAAGCTTTCCAAAGAACTCACATCTGGGGTTGATATAGTTATTAATGATGCCTTCTCTGAATCTCATAAAGTTCTTGCTTCAACAGTTGGTGTGGCTAGCTTTTGCTGTGCCCACATTGCTGGATTTTACTTTGACGAGGGCCTATGTAAGCTGAAGAAGATCATCAAGCCGTTTGAAAGGCCCTATGTGGCTATTGTAATGTTTTATTCTCTATATGGAATTCAGAATAGGTGGATAGTTACACTTTTATGTTATTCATATGGGTTCAACATTTTCCTTGTGCAGATCGGTGGAAGCAGTCTTGCAGAAAAAGCTGATGCTGTGCACTTATTAGCATCTATATGTGATGGGTTAGTCTTTGTTGGAAGTATGGCCTTTCAAATAATGCATGCACTAGGAATACCTGTTCCCTTGAAACTCGTAGAACATGGAGCATTAAACGAAGCGGTCAGGATAGTGAAGTCTGCAATATTAAGAAACATTCCACTTGGTCTTCCTCAAGATGTTTGGTGCATTAAAGAAAATTTTCCACATGAAATGGAGATGGTTTCTGTTCATTCTATCCCTGAAGGTAGCTCCATGAAGACTATGATTATCAATATTCATTTTGCACCAAATAAACAAGTCAATATCTCACGTTTCATGAGCTTTTATTTTTCACATAAACATTAATGATGCACATATTATGACGGGAATCTGAGAAACCTAACAAAAAACTTACTAAATTACATTTTCATAATCAAACTTATGATTCCAGGTTGGCAACCTGTTGATATTGGACCAGGATCATTGGAAAAAATGATTTCTTTGCTTTCAAAATGCAAGGTGCTTATCAATCTCTAAAAATGTGTTAACCGGCCACATAAATATTGGTATCCTTCAATACATTTTGTAATCCACACTGTTCTAGTCACTTTACTAAAGCCTGTCATAGGTATAACACATTATATGGAAAGAAGCTTACTAGCCATTCCAAGGGATTGGAGAGGATGACATGCCTGTGATGCATCATATTTGTTAGAATATAAAAACTTTCCTGGGCCACAACCCGAAGCTTGATTTTTTGGTTGAATCTGTTCCTTGACATGGTATAAAAGTAGGTCCGGTCCGGGTTCGATTCTTCCTGAATGTTTGGACGTGGGTTTAGTGATATGAGCTACCCGTCTGTGATTTGGGTTGAGTTGGCTATAAGAGATTGAGATGTCACCGCCCATTGTGTGGCTAGCTATAAGAGATTGAGGTGTTAGACCCGTTTGTCCAAGGAAAACAAAGAGAAATACCGCTAGCATATATAGAAGGGTAAAACCCTACCCATTGGCTTAAGCTTTTGGGTTAGAAAGTGGATCCCGACTTTATATGCAAGTGGTTAATTTTACCCGACACTCTGCTCGTTGTTTTTGGCCCACCGGAATTTTAACATGGTATTAGAGCCTTCTTGACTAAGAGGTCACATGACCAATGTGAAAAGTGCTTCTGATAGTGGAGTGTTTCCATCCTAAACGGGCACGGTCTGCATGTAATGATTGCTGAGTATAGCAATTTTTTTTCTTTTTTGAGCATCTTAAATGTTATTACCTTGTTTGCCCGGCAAAATCCTTTCATGTTCATTAGAAGATCATGTGGATCGGTCCAGTGAGATTCAGCACCAACCTACTGGACAAAGGCGGGACATTTAAATTGGCTGAAGCACTTGGTACTTCAAATACTTGTGATGTAACTTTTGTTGGGAACATGGATTTTGATGAATTACGGGAGAAATCAAAGTCCTTTTCAGATGATAATTTTCTGAAAAGTGCCACAGTTGTTTGGGAGGTTCTTAAAGGAGGAAAACTTCCAGGGCTCATGGCATTAGATAGAGTATGTTTCTGTACCACCATCTTTGAGTAGTTCAGCAAATCTGTGGTCTTTTGGTAGACATTTTTATCACGAAATCATGTTCCGTGTATAGGTTTTCCATATACATAGTACCCCAGAGTATATTTTACACACACACTGATACGGACTGATTTCATTGTCCCACACCGGTTATATGGGGGACTTGGTGATGGGTTTATATAGCCAAGGGTTCTCTCACCTTATCAGCTAGCTTTTAGGGTGTGGCTCTCCCTTGTGCTGTATCAATGGTATCAGAGCCAACTCGGAGTGGTGGCCTACGGAGTGGTGGCCTGGTGAAACCAGCCGTGACCAACGTGGCCGTGACCAACGTAGCGGTGACCAACGAGGACGTTGGGCCTTATGGGGGGTCGAATGATACGGACTGATTTCATTGTCCCACATCGGTTATATGGGGGACTTGGTGATGGGTTTATATAGCCAAGGGTTCTCCCACCTTATCAGCTAGCTTTTAGGGTGTGGCTCTCCCTTGTGCTGTATCACACACACACCTCATCTTTCAATATTTAGACCAGGTTGTTAAAAATTTACAATATTGCTTTATCATCCATAATCTAAAAACTCATTTTGTTTCTTTGAACTCTGTAGGAATATCCATTTCTGATAAACTGGAGTACATCCTATGATGATCCAATGAGACCTCTGGCTGTCGATGTTGGAAGTGGTAATTATCATTTTGTTACTTGTGGTGGCTTAATTTAAAGTTACATACATAACTTTTTGCATAGTACCAAAACTTTTTCCTATTGCATCTGCTTTCATGTAATTTTTTTTCATTAGATGGGAAATGCATGTGCATAGCTCTCACACATGTTATATCGATAAATTCTTATTTTTGAATATTATTGGTGATTAGGAAACATATTGAATCAATTTGTCAAAAGATTAGTTCCTTGTTAACCGTGACTGCCAAAAGGTGTGTTGTGTGGTTGGAATTGACAGGAAATGGCATGTTTTTGTTTGAGATGGCAAAGAGGAGAAAAGATATGAACTTTCTTGGGCTCGAAATAAACAGAAAGGTCATTTTATTTCATTAAAAAATTGATGCTCCACAAAGTGTATGTAGTTTAATATGACTTTCTTAACTTATTGTTGGGATTTAACTCTCGTCTCAGCTGGTGGATCGTTGTTTAGATGTCACTTTTCAACTTGGTATCCACAATGTGTACGTAGCTTCGTCCCTTTAGCACTGCTTGATTTGATATATGACTAAATGGACATTATATTTTTTTGAAGGTACTAAATGGACATTATAGTTTGGCTGTTTAGCAACAACAACAACAACAACAACCCAGTTAAATCCCACAAGAGTAGGGTCTGGGGAGAGTGTGTGTACGCAGACCTTGCCCCTACTCGAAAGTAGAGAGGCTGTTTCCAAAGAGACTCCCGGCTCAACATCGAAAGTTGCAGTGTTTGACTAACTGCAACTTCATTAATTAAAGAAGCGCAAATAGTTTAGAGATCCATTTTGATTTATTCCATCACACCCCAAAGCCAAAACTGGTGAAATTTTGACTCCATCGGAGATGATGGAAAAGATAGTTTGGCTGTTTAGCATATTCTAATTACTACTATCATGCATTAATCTGGTTATCTTTGATGCGAATGATATAAAGAACTATATCGAATTAAATAGGGTGCGACTGCACGAGCTGTTGGAGGTCTTGTAATTTCTAAATTAGACGACTTGGACTTGGTGTTTCGAATCAAACAGGTTCATTTTTTGTGCAACTAAGAATCAAAATCTAGAAGTGTAAGCTAGTAGCGAATAGTGGACTTATAAGTTATTGTTTTAATAAAATAGGGAGTACAACAGAAAGGAAGCCTCTTACATGATGATAATATCCAGTGCATCTCTTGTGAAAATCAAACATACTGTAGCTAAATAAAATTGAAAGGGTACCTTTCCAATTTATACCACTAAGTGCACAAATGCAGAAGAGTGAAAGTACCTAAGTTCTGCCACCATTATTCTTATGGTTCAGCATGAAAGTGGCTCTGGATTGGGGGAGTATAGGAAATGATTATCTACTTTGGTTTTTTATCTATTAAAAATTAGCCATGCAATTATTGATTTAGATATGAAGAAGTTTCTGCATTAATGCTTAATTAATAGTTTACCTTGCCTATAGGCACTTCATTGCAGCAAATGCAACATCAACTTTTCGGTCTATCATATCCAGTTACCCAGGGGAGCTGGTTCTTGTATCAATACAGGTAAGATCCTGCAAAAACTAGTTGTACTTGCAAGTGTTGTTTTATATACTGCTCTTTTGTCGTTCCAGCTATAGACACAGTTCTTTTAATTCATATACAATGACGTTGATGAGACACAAATGCTCAATTCTTTTCGAACAAAAATTATAAATTTAAATATAAGAAAACTGAAAAAAGTACTGCAGATAAACTTTTGTTTAAGTTAAAATGAATACCAATCTTTGTGGTACAATTTTATTTTTTTGTACTCTCTCTGTTTCAAAAAAGAGTTCCCATTATGACTTTTGGAAAATTTAAGGGGAGTGTGACTTTCCAATTTTTTCCTTGGATGTGATGGGTAAAAGTAGTATGTATGGGTAGATAAATAGTGGATGAAGATGAGGTGATAGGTAGTGACGTAGTGTAATAATTAGTAGGGGTAAAAGTGACTTTTTGATAGAAAGTGGAAGTGTTTTCTGCATAGGGAAAAAAGTGAAAGGAGAATTATTTTGTCAAACGGAGGGAGTTATGAAGAGCAGGAATATTATTGATTTGAAACTTAGGATGTGACGTTACTACTCAATGTCCTCCAATATGGAATATTATACCTTCAAAATTTACCTTCTCATGGATTTATCTCGTGTAAATCACCTATAGTAGTCGTTATGGTTTCTCACGGAGCAAAATTTTTGTTGTGTGATCAGTGTCCGAATCCCGATTTCAACAGACCACAATACAGATGGAGAATGTTGCAGCGGTCATTAGTTGAAGCAGTAGCTGATATGCTAGTGTTTGGTGGGAAGGTACTAAACCATTTACGTGATCTATTCTCATATCTGTTTTCCGTTAATAATTGAAGCTATTATATTTATTACTCTATATGATGATAACTTCAACTGATGGAAATGCATGTTTGATTTTCAGTTTAACTTTCTAAGGTAAAACAAAATGTTAAAATAATCATTTGCCTTAGCTTTTTTTTCTCTCTCACTTCCCTACCATTTTTGAGTTCCAATTTCCTATTATGGCCTTGATTGACATGCAGGTATTTCTCCAGTCTGATATTGAAGCTGTGGCTGTGAGAATGAAAGATGAATTCATGGGGCATGGCAAAGGAAAGCTCGCAGTTGTGGAGCATTCAGGGAAATGGCTGAAGGAAAATCCATTTGGAGTTGCATCAGATTGGGAAAAGCATGTTCTGGAACGCGGTGACCCCATGTATAGGCTTTTACTCTTTAAACTGGGAAGCTGAAATTGCGATGCTCTCTACACAATTATACCTCACCTTTGGAGGTAACCACCTATTCTTGCCCTCCCCATTTTATAGTATCTTCTTTTGGCTTTGCGTGTTTTTTAAAAGAGTGATAATCGTGTGGTTGAGATTTACGGAGTATTTAGGAAAGAGAAACAATATGAATGATGAAAAGAAAAACAGGAAAGGGTATGAAAGATGGAGGAAAATTTTTGGGACAAAAAAACGAAGAAAAAAAGGGCACGTATCAAATACGGTAAAGAAAAGAAAGCTTCTAAGTGTAACTTGAAACCAACTATTTAAGGAAGTTCTTAACATTTTTGAGTTAACTTTCATTTGTCTAGTGGGCTTTTTCTGATTGTAAATTCAGTTTCAAGCAGATTGTGTAAATATCATTGAATAGATACTAGTCTTGCATATTTAAACTTTTCACGATTCTCGTAGTAAGACGATTTTATCAATCTTCGTGATTGAATCTGAGATTCGTCTCATGTTTGTGCGTGTTTGTGTAAACCAGAAAAAAGGTGTATGGCAGCAAAGTTTGAATTATGGCTGGTCACAAACATGTAAGACGCTTGCAGTCGCCTTTCTGAAAGCCGTGGGAGCATTGATAATCTGTGAGGCACGAACCATTTATACATTCTATGACCGTATGACCGAGAATCGGGAAATCAAGCACTCCATTCGCTGCCAAATTCTACTTATGAATGTTTTGATATGTACCTAATTCTGTACACACACCATGATATGTAGGAACAAGGCATTTTGGTTGGCTTGGTGGAACATTGCCTAGCCTACCAAGTGGATCAGGAAATTCTTTGCCAATGCCATAGCCCGGAAAGACAAAAGGCCTGTTTGGGAATGGCGTTTGAGGTTAGTGTTAACGTTTTGAAAAGACTATAAACGGGTAGCGTTTAGCATTTTCAAAGTTAATCTGCACCGTTAACATTTTATCTAAAACGCTAACGCTAATAAAAACGTGATTCCCAAACCAGCCCAAAATAGAAAATGCACGGAATTCAAAACTGCACATATATTTGAGGTATTTGTATTTGTGAAGTCTTGAGTGTAGCAATTGGACATTAACAATATTGTGTTGCCTCTTTAGTCTCTACTCGTGTCGTTTAGACCCCAATCACCAATTACAAAAGTTATGAGATTGAGATTTATAGAGAAGTTAGAGAAACCTCTTTCGTTAAAAGTTACTCGTGTAATTTTGAGACGATCAAAAAAGTTAAAAAAAACAAAAGTGACCGAATACTTTTTTGTATTTTCATCTTTATTTTAAATGCTTTAGATATTGTTGATGGCAGGTGAAAGCAAACCACATTTGAGAATAGTTGTGGTCTGAATTTAAATTATTTAATTACAGAATATTTCAATATAGTCATGCTAGAAATCCACGTATTATGTTTGGGCAAATTATATGGTATAATCAAATGTATCATGACAAACTTATTTAAAAAAGTTTTAGATTGGACATTACGTTATTTTAGAATAAATATGTTTCAAAGCGAATGCAACATCATTTTTGAATAAATATTATGACTTCAGAATGGACAGTATTGTTGAAAATGAATATTTTGTATATTCAAAGTGAACATTTTGTTGGATTCAAAATAAATATTTGTTGGGTGTACCAAATTTTACATACAACCACGTGTACGGTATACATGTATTTGTCATTACGGATGACAATCATCTGTAAATTTATAGACCGTAAACATTCTCTAAGGATAGTTTTTTTTTAATTTCTACTAATACAGAGTATTAATAAGCAAATAAAGTAATCCTAAGATTATATTACTCGGTATTAATAATACCCATTTTATGATTAAGACGGAGTACTTCCCAATTAAAAAATGAGTAATTTTCTACTCGCAATATAATTTATATGAGAAATGCTAGAGTCACAAACACTTGCTCACAAAATACACAACCCTGCTATTTGTGCATTTCACTAATTGAATAAAATGATTCTAAATAATTTAAAAGTAAATATTTAAATACACAAATACTCCCTCCGTCTCACTGTGTTTGTCCACTTACATTTTGGCACACCATCCAATGCACTTCTTTAATCCATTTTATCTTGTAATTTGTATATTAAAAAATTATAAAAATTATATATTAATAATATATATGTTAAGACGAATCAAACAAGATCACACATGACTATTTTTAGGCTTACACATTGAGAGAATTTGATGAGTCAAAGTGCTTAGATGAACAGTTCCAAAAGTCAAAACTGGACAAAGACAATGGGACGGAGGTAGTAGTAAGTTTGTGTGTTTTGTGATCAAAGTGTTTGTGACTCTAGAATTGCTCAATTTATATAAATGGGGAGTATATATATGTATATATACTTAACGATGACGCTGTGCGACGTGGTTGATGAGAGCCAAAGCGTTGCTAGTGAGATGAGCAACATTGACGATCCTACCCCTCACGGCGGCCTTAACGCCGCCCCTCGACCGCTCTCCGGCGAAACCTTCCGTGCACGTGTCCTCGTCCGTCAGGGCGGCGCTAACCCAAGTCTCAATGTCGTTCATCACGAGGTCGAAATCCCCACGGCGGCGGCCGCCGAGTTGCCGCATCTCGTCGAGAGACTCGCCGAGCTGGTCCACCGAGTCTCCGAGCTGCTCGACGCAGTCGCGCATGGCGCCCGTCTCCCGGCGCGTCAGGCCGTGGCGCCGGGCCATCCTGGTCAAGGCCGCCGCCGTTGACCTGGCGGTTTTGAGGGCCACGCTGAGGGCGGCGTGGGCTAGGAGCTCGGGGTCGGCTCCGATGGACTCGGCGCGGCTGGACAGAGACGTGAAGCAGAGGCGCGGGTACTCCGTCGTGTTGCAGGATTTTCTGATGAAGTCTGCGTTATCGGCTCCGGCGGAAGAAGAAGAAGAAGTGAAGGGCAATGAGAAAGCAAGGAAATGGAAAATGAGAAGTGTTTTTGATGACATCTCTCTTACTCTATGGATAGGAATTGCCAATTCTCTCCCTTGAAACTAAAGAGAAATTTTGACTTGTGAGTTGGGTAGATTATTGGTATTTATATTAGGAGGAAATCAGGGGTTGTTTGTTGCTTCGGATTTTAGGCTTCATTTCTAAAATACTCTTTTTCTCCCTATTTAAATTGTCTATTTCGATATACGATGTTTGACTAAAGTTATTTTTAATATAATTTATTTGAGAGTTGAAACGATATTAAAAAATAAAGTTTACATTTTCAAAAATTACATTTATTTCGGTTTTAGTCGGGTTTATATTGGTTTCAACTTTCTATGAATTTTGAATGTTTAAGCTTTTTTTAATTAGATTAGACAATTATTTTCATATCATTTTATATGAAAAATGGTGTGAATTTAAAAATAAAAATTACATATTTAAAAACTTCATGAAGAGATCTACAAATCTAAATGTGACATTACTATATTATTTTACTCATCAAACAGAACACGAAAATAGTTAATAAAGTTTGATCTTGTAAATAGTAAACAAGAACTGTATTGTTGGACGGAGTGAGTAATACATACTCCCTCCGTCCGTCTAAGATGTTCTCATTTTGACTTTTGGTAGTTTTTAAGGAGAGTTGAAAAAAGGTGAAAGTTTACCATAATACCCTTAATGAAAAATGGGTGGAGTGTATTAAATGAGGTGGGTGAGGTGTAATAAATAAAGTAAGTGGGGGTAGTTGTGGTATTTTACTTGTTAAAAAATGAAATGAGAAGATCTATTGTGGACAAAGAAAAAGGACTATTGGGAAGATCTATGGTGGACAGAGGGAGTATTTTTTTTATCTTAATTTTAACTGGAGCGGGGAGCCTGAATAAATTGCGAATAATAGATTACATCAAGCATGTCTTAATTAAATGTACTAACGTTAATGATAAGTTGAACTGTTTTTTTGTTAGGTTAATTTGTTTTGGTTGGTCTTTTCAAACAGTTTTAACTTATTTCTAGATGGAGAAAAAAAATCATACAGCAAGATTTAAATAAACGTGATTCGAAGTACTCCGTATTATTTTTAAAAAAAAATAGGCTCGAAATGATGGAAAAAAGGCACTCCGAATTGAATAAACCAAACACCACATCACTGTCTTGCTTTCAAAGCAAAAGGGTTTGAATTGTGGTATCCTTTTATTTATTTATTTATTTACCTTTTCCATCTTACAAAATTTTTCTCCTTCTTTTTTCATTCATCTTAAAAATTCATTCTTATTTTTATCAAAAAGTCATTTGTACCCTTTTTAATCTTTAACTTATATATCACATCACACTTTTTTACTATTAATCTACCGATCACATTTTAATTTATCAAATACTCCGTATATATAAGAGTGTTTTTGAAATATCAATATTAAAATACACCATTCTTAAATTTTTTAAAGTCAAAAGAGAATATTTTAAAAGTTGTTATCTTACCTTGTCGACTTGTCCATTGTCAATACAGCCAATACTCCGTACATGTTAACAGAAAAAGGGTAGGTGCCAAACATGAGATCCATTTTTTAGATGACGGAGTCAAGAAACTAACAAAACAAATAAAGTACGGAGTATTTTTTAGTAGAATTATTTTAAAATTATTTTATATGAAAAATGATGTAAAATGAAAAATAAAAATATACATTTAAAAACTACATCAAAAGATCAACAAAACTAGTGATGATATGACTATATTATTTTATCATATGACTAACAAAAATAAAAAAAGAAAGTGACTAAAGTTTGACCCTGAGGTTGTAACGGCTTGATTTAGGTCTCCAACGCACGGAAAAAGTTTGACGGGGCGAACATCACGGTGCGATAATGGGGGAAGGGACAGTGTTTAATTAACGCCTCCCATGCATTTAGAGAATTTTATAAGAAGAATGAAGTATTATGTAAAGCTTTTTTTTTTCTTTCAAAAAAAATGTAAGCATTTTTTAACCATAAGCAATGATTGGAGTTTGCTAAAAAAAATAGCGAAAAAAGTCAAAATTATTGAATACATTCATACGTGAATTATAATACCGGGTAAAAGTAAAACTTATTTAAAAATACTACCAAAGTGTTACAGTATCGTCATGTGATTAAAAAAAAATAGTGGTATCATGTGTATGTGAGAGAAGATATGGATAAACTTGGGATGAATCTTGAAGTAGTGGACCATTGAAATTTATTTTTATTTTTTTTAAATGAAGAGTTTCTTGAAGGTAAAAAAAAAGGAGGGGGGGGGGGGTGAAAAGGACAGGGTAGAAAAGATGCGTAGCCTCACCCTACACTCATGCAGTAGTGCCTTTAATTATGATTTCTAATTGTGCCGCAATTTTCGCCTTAATTCTTGCCTCCACCACTTTTACCCCCTCTCCCCTACTTTCTAATTCAAACAATTACTTATTCTACGAATTGAGATTTACGAGATAAAATGTCCCATTTTTAGAAACTCTTTTATTTATAAATTAGTATATAAATAAAAAATGACATATTAAAAAATTACGTCAAAAGTTCTACAAAATAAAAGATAATAAGAATATTTTATTTTATTAAATAATCAATAAAAACAAACAACTAACAAAAATTATTGAGATGAAAGAAAAAATTATAATAAAAATTAGAACCGAGGGAGTAAAAAAATAAAAAGACTGCTGTCGTTGCATAATTAGCAGAATAAAGGGTGCAAGGGGGTAAAATATGAGTTTAATGTCTAGAACCTACGCTAGAAGATAAATATGATTAACATATAGTTTATGTAAGTATCAGATGGTGAGATGGAGACTCCGTTCAAGTGTTGGAAAGCTCAATTTACCTCTCTCAAAAATGAGTTTGTCCTTTAGAAAGACATCCAAAAATAACTTTCTACACTCTTTTTTGAATTGTTTCAAAATAAGTTTCTTATTTTTCTAAAAGAAAATCAAAAGAATTTTGATCTTTTCTTGATATTTTCTTTAATTTGTATGACATCAAATTTTGATTACAAATTGAAATTTATCAGACAAATTGGTGCATCAATAAAAAAATAAAAGTTATATATTAAAACATAAGTCAAACATTCTACAAAATAAGAGGTGATAAAGATATCTTATTTATCAAATAATCAATGAAAACACATAATATAATAAAAGTTATCCATTGGTGAGGGGAAAAAATTGTAATCAACATTAAGACGGTGGGAGTAGATATAGTTTCGGTTTGTGTAAAATTATTAGAGTATTTCTAAAATTTAATATTTTTAATTTTAGTATCATCCCGGGACCGGGGTATGTTTCTAACATGATTCAAAGAGATGAATCATTTGAATTCTGTCACAATTGGTAGTGGAACGTACTCCATGTTGCAAATGGTCGCTTCTCATTACCGTCGTTACAAGTCTTCTTTTTGCTCCTCTTGAAAGGACAAAAAATGGGAGAGAAAAAAAGTGTGGAGTACTCTATGTCCCACATTAATTGTTGCATTTTTTAAATTTCCGTTTGTTACTTTGTTTTTAAAAATGTCACATTGTTTTTGTGAAAAAAAAATATGTTCTAAAAAAACTCTCTCATCTTCATAAATTTTCTTTCAGAACACGAGTCGCACTTTTTTAAACTTCACTCTCTCTCAATGGTATAGAGAGGGGGCAAAGGGGCATGTCTCCCCCCCCCCCCCCCACCCCCTCCCTCTCTCTTGAGGAAATTGTAGCTAGTTAATGAATCTAAGACAGTTCCAACAAAGATGGTCTCTGTATTTCAAAGTACAATAGTACCTCCATGCAAAATTACCTTCGCCACTAGTAGGGATGGCAATTCAACCCGAACCCGAGCTTAACCGACCC
>OOIL02001679.1:1785817-1857693 GCA_900332095.2 Cuscuta campestris
CCCCCCCCCCCCCCACCCCCTCCCTCTCTCTTGAGGAAATTGTAGCTAGTTAATGAATCTAAGACAGTTCCAACAAAGATGGTCTCTGTATTTCAAAGTACAATAGTACCTCCATGCAAAATTACCTTCGCCACTAGTAGGGATGGCAATTCAACCCGAACCCGAGCTTAACCGACCCAACCGAACACTAAAATATCCGAACCCGAACCGAGAATAAAATCATCCGAACCCGACCCGAAATTTTTTACCCGAACCCGACATCGGGTCGGGTCGGGTGTGGATTTATAATTTTACCCGCACCCGACCCGACTCAAACCCGAATGTTTAATAACATAAAAGCCTATCTATGGATATAATTAGCACTTCGTATAATCTCTTGACAAAGTGCTACTAAATCAAGTATGGTTTTTTAATCATTTTTTATAATTCTTAATAAAAAATGAGACACAAAAAAGAGACACAAAAAAATTAGATTTAATCCTTTTAAAATTATTGGAGTACGTCGAATTGATTATTGGTTAAAAGTCGGGTTCGGGTCGGGTTCGGGTCGGGTTCGGGTTTTGGATTGAAATGCCGGGTTCGGGTTGGGTTGGGTTTTTGACTTAAAATATCGGGTTTCAGGCCGGGTTCGGATTTCGGTTTTAAAAGTCGGGTCGGGTTCGGGTATAGTACTATCCGACTCGAACCCGACCCGTTGCCATCCCTAGCCACTAGGGAGATTATTTCAAGACGGAATCGATGAGTTGATTAGTAACAAACTTGACAGAATGTGATTGAAGATATGAATGACTATATGCCTCACAATTCAGAACGCCTTGCTCACATAAATATATTCAATATCAGTATATTTTGGTCTCATAATAAAGAAATCATATAAAAACTTTCCTTGAATGTAACAATTTTATAAAAGCAAATGTTTTGCTTAATAGTAATCAAAATACTTTAAATGAGAACATGAGGTGTGATGAGATGAAATGGTAGTGGTTAATAGCTACAAGGGAGGTTACTTCAAGAAATAGGAAATGTGGAGGAAAAAAACAAAGTTGCAATTAGGTTTCATAAATTCACAATTCAACACTTCTACACTACATAGGCTCATTAATATGTAAACATGCAAGTTGAGTGAAGGAATAAATCTCTTACACTTGTGCATGCAATGCCTCCATAAGCTATGCCACGCTTCTAAGTTTTAAATCTCTATCAACTACAAACATAATGCCTACGTTTAGAGATTGGTTCCATTTTGACTTTATTGCTTCGTTTTAGGGTGGCCCCACTCCCAAAAATGGTTATACATTTGACTTTTGTGAGTTCAATTCTAACAAAAGTTTTACGGACATTGAATGTTTGTGTATGTCTATTTCTGCCTTGGTGTACACTCCATCAAGTGGGTTCTCCAAGCATTTTCCTATGAAAAAGTATAAGTTTATGTAAGCTACGGAGTACATGTTTAGTGAAAAAGAATAAGCAACACGTTTAAAAAAGAAAAGTAAAATTGTGTGAAGTACTCCATACTCCCTCCGTCCCCCTGTATTTGTCCACTTTCATTTTTACACACCATCCAATGCACTTCTTTAATCCATTTTATCTTGTAATTTGTATATTAAAAAATTATAAAAATTATATATTAATAATCTATATGTTAAGACAAATTAAACAAGATCACACATGATTATATTTAGGCTTACACATTGAGAGAATTTGATGAGTCAAAGTGCTTAAATGAACAGTTCCGAAAGTCAAATGTGGACAAATACAGGGGGACGGAGGGAGTAAATGATACTCTCTGTCCTAAAAACTCTTTCCTTTTTCTTTATTTTGGTGTCCCACAAACTCATCTCCATGTCCTTAAAAAAGACACATCTATTCCTAATTTACACTATTCATTGATTTGAATATACCCACTTTTTGTTTAGGGTATGGGGTATTATGGGAAGATCAAGGGTAAAATAATCTCTCTTTATTTTTCATTAAGGCTGCATAACCCATACACCCCATGGGATTAGACAAAATTATCCCTTTGTCCACAACCTCTTTGAGTGTGTAACTATTTTGGTCCTCATTTCATACCCTATATCCCCTTATTAATTTTAACTATGATTTATATTAAAATTATGGTTAGTACTTCTATTTGTGCGAAAAAAATATAAGTAATTTTATTTCGAAATGCAAGTTTAAACATTGTTGTGCTAAAACTAACAATTCTTATGATCAGAGACTACATTTGGTTGAATTTTGTACAATAAAATACAAAATTTGTATTCAAAAGGCTAACAGCAAAATGAGGGGAAAATCCTCACCACAGTTAGCCTGAAATTCTCTGTTTCTTCCAAACTTATTAGGCAAAAAAGAGGGGTCTCTTGACTCTCTTCATTTGTTCAAGTTCAGTACTATTATGCAGTGGATGGCTTCTTGGTAACTTCAGTTGATTCTTTACACCCCTTTACAACCAAATCATAGTTGATGGAAGCCAGTTGTGACAAGTTCTGAGGGAAAAAAAGATAAAAATACGTAGTAAAAAATAAAAAAATCTCAGAAGATGAAAAGTTAACAGTAATTTGGGCTGGCAGATCCTGACCTTAAATGAAAAATTATTGAAGGCATATTTCATGTTGGGGGACACAGAACCAAACTCTGCAAAATATCCAAATTCTTCCCCCTGTTTCAATGAGTAGAACAGTAAAATGCCACACAATGTGAAGTAACTTTCAACATTTAAGCAGTAATTATGTAGGCCTGTAGTGATTTGCATGTAAATATGTAATGAAATGTAGTGTGATTTATGATGTAACCCAACGTATCTATAATGTAAAGTTACACAAAATATACTCGTTGCGTTCATAATTTATTTTCTCACTTTTCTTTTTCGTCTATATATATCTATAAGGATCATCCATTTTCTTTTAAGAATAGTATGTACTACTTACTCCCTCTGTTCCAAAAGGATCATTCATTTTCTTTTAGGAATTTCATTTTTTAAGAAAAAATGAAATTATATAGTGAAAACTTATGCTTAGGAGAGAAATAATATGAAATTTTAATTTCTTTCCCTAAATGAAATGAGAACTTTTTTTAGGACAACGGGAAAAGGAAGTCAAGAAGTTCTTTTAGGTACAGAGGGAGTATGTTATATTGTCTCTCTACCTCAATAGGTAGGGATAAGGTTTGCATACACACATCCTTTCCGGGCTTAGATTTGTAGGATTTTACTGGGTTCCGCTTATATGCGCTTCATACTATTTTCTCTCTTCTAATAGATTTCAAGTACACATTTTTTATTTTCTCAAGTCTCATGTTTTGTGGAAAATAGTTTAGAGAGAGGGAATATTTGAATAATTTGATTATATCAGGACATTACATGTTATAATGGCCCAACAACTAAACCTAAGGTGCCAACAAGTAGAGTGTGGCTTCTATCATGGACCTTAGGTTCACCTAAGAATTTAGAAAAATAGTTGGAGAACCCCATTTGGTATACACCAAGGTGTACACTTGGTGTACACCAAGCCAAAAGCAGACACACACAGACACTCATTGTTTGTGTGTGTACAGATATTGAGTGTATGTGTGTGGCCAACAAGCATGATTATATATACCTCTTCATCCTGATAAGAACTGCTGCTGCATGATACACTCCCAGCCTCACTTGTATCATCAAACTCACTACACCCACCATTAGAATCTTCGCCTTCTGGGTTCCAAATGTAACGACTCATAAAATAACTAGTGTCGTGTGGTTCAGCAGCTGGTATGAATGCAGCCTAACAAAGGCATGAATATACGAGGAATGTTAGCCCTGAGTATATATAATATAATAGCCTCAGCCCTTGGGGGGCTGTTTGGAACAAGTATGGGAAAAGAATATGAGAAGGTAAATATATATGATTAATTTAGACGGAAAGAAAATTTGGAGGGAATTGAAAACTGGTTGGAACTTAGCTTGTTAACACAGAAGTTTTGACTAGCACTTACCCCGTAGTAATTACAAGTTTTTAAAAACATGCTTGGCAACTTGACAGAATGCTAAAAGCTACTCCGTAAAACTAAAATGCTAATGCCAAAATGTTGATCTTATTAAGCATTTCCAAAGCAGCATTTTGCCAAACTCTTCAGATAGCATTCTGAGTTTCTGACCGGTCAAAATTGTTGTTTTTGTCAGAATGCTGAAAAAGAAAACAATGCTAGACAAAATGCTACTCCAAGATTATATTTACCAAACATCTTGATATGCTAACAATTTTGGATATGTGTGTTTTGTTTTTGGATATCTTTACAAACCCATTGTATTTAAATATCTAAAGAAAAAGAATTCTAAATATATATAAAATCTTAAAAAGTTATAATCAAATCTGATTGTCCTTCAGATTTTCCAAGGTAAACCGACCTTGACAAAAAATCCAGTTTCCTTAGCAGTTTTTCATTTCCCTACCATTTTACGGGTTTTAAGCATACCAAAGTATATTTTGAGAGAGAGAGATAGAGAGACCTTTCGCCTTGCCAGTGTGTCCCAGTTGATATTCTTAAAAAAATGATGTTGTTTTACCTAGGTATAAGAAGGGCATAAGAAATTGAAGTAATTCTTCTAAAGTCAAATCATATCCAAAGTGCATTACTAGGGAAACTTCCGAACCTCTCCAGCCCCAGTGGAACCTAATCTTTGATTGGGGTTTTCGTACAACAACCTACAAAAAAGATAGTGTCCGTACAAACCCCATACACACAATGTGTAGGAAGTGCATCCCAGCATTAACAAAAGAATTTAAGCAATTATAACGTACTTGTTAATCAAATCATGTGCTTCAAAGCTCATTTCTTCTGGTACCTTAGGCCAAGGTATGTCTCTATTCATGATGTTGTTAAAGATTTGCTGTATAACACAATGAGATATAATCATTTACCATGGTAAAGTTGCAAGTTATGGAAAAACTTAGACACACATCAATCACAGGGATGCCCGCTCCAGAATAAATGAATAAAAAATATACAAGTAAATAAAATACTCAGGTAAATCCCAGACACTAGCTCAAACATCATTCAAGAGAAAGCTCTTTTTTTAGGGAAGAGAAAGCTCTATATATTAATCTGACAATCTATAAATCAATACCGGCTACTTTGACCTCTATATCATGCATCAAAGTGAAGAGTTTTAAATGTATACTCCGTACATTTTTATAAAAAGTAAAAGACACAAAACCATATGAAACCCACATTGTTTATGCTACATGATTTGCATGTTGTCCTGCAACTTCAATTATGTAATGGACATGACAAGAGCAAATATCTCAAGTAATGTCATCTAATGATACTTTTCATGCATGTGGAAATAACCTATGATAATGACAACTCCATATTTTGGAATATTTGTTTCATTGTTCCTTCTTATGATAAAGGGCATCTGGCGTAAAAAAATTGTCGCTGCTCTTTTTTGCATGAATTTATACTGATAATTAAATTTAAGCAAAAAACTTAATGACACCAACACCACCTAGTTGGGATTAAGGCGCTGTTGTAGTAATGATGATGATAAAATGAAACCCACATACAACCCTGCAGGACTTTGTATCGAATAAAACTCAAGCCAAGTTGAAAAGAGAAATAAGTACAATTTGAAATGGATCAACTGTTAAGTTGCGAAATTGGCAATGGGAGAAGATTGAAAACCTCAAGAAGTGATGTAAGAGCTTCTACCGGCTTATAACCTTGTTGCAAAAGCTACTATCGGCTTAAAAGATAATTCTTGGATATTCAATCCAAACATTGACGTAAAGAACTCTTATAAGTTATAACCTATTGATTTTCCTATATAATTAAAGATACCTGAGGATGTTCTGCATTAAAAGGTGGGATGCCAACAAGGAGCTCAAACATAATCACACCAACAGACCACCAGTCAGCTGTTGAACCTAAAAGCAGAACAAAAGAACAACTAAAATGCAACAAATGGAGCAAGAACATAATCTGTATTATGTGAGATGAGTGAACAGCAGTTCCCACCATGTTCGATGCCAAGAAGTATCTCAGGGGCCAAATAATCAGGGGTTCCAACAACAGAACTCTTTTGCCTCTGATCTCTTTTAAGTGATGATTGTACTTTTGGTTTGTCATCCTCAAGAAATGTGGAATTTGATGGACGTGACAAGTCATCAGTGCTATTGATAAGACCTGCCTGGGAGAGTCCAAAATCTGTCAACTGTGAAGGGAAGAATATAGTTATGTGAGAACCAAACCAAAAAACCAGGCGCGCNAAGGGAGCATGGAAGGTTATAAATTTGTCACAGGATAATAACTGCTAACTACCAAGCTTTAGTGCATAAAAGGTGCAAGTAACACAGATGCATGCCAAAGTTGTTTTCCATGACAAAAAAGCCAATTAATTTTTTAGCCAATGAACTTATACATGCTGGTAAAATTTCACGCCTCACTTGCAGCAACAAATATTAGATCCACAATTTATCAAATGCAATTGTGGGTGCGTGGGTGCGTGGGTGAGGGTGTGTGGGGGGGGGGGATCTGTAGATCAATATAGTGTTACTAAGCTGAAACAAGTATGGCACTTTTTGAAAAATAAAATGCACCATTAACTTGGGAAGCAAAAGGGAAATTGTAACCTTGATGTGACCCTCTGGACCTATCAACAAATTGTCTGGCTTCAAGTCTCTATGAATAATATTTAAGGAATGAAGATATTCCAAAGCAAGAATCTGAGTATAACAAAAAAAAGGTGGATCATTCCATGAAAAACAGTTTGTTGAAATTCCTTGGATAGAGTATGAGGTATCAGTATGTGCTTACAACTTCAGCAATATATACACGAGCCATATCTTCTTCAAAGCAGCCAAGGTTCCTCAGCAAAGAGAAAATATCTCCTCCGTTTAGGTATTCCATGACAAGATAAAGATTATCCCTGCATGTGAAAGAGTAGAAAAACCGGACCTGTTCCCATCAGATCTTGAATTAGTAAAGTCAGGTTTGAAAATTTCCTGTAACCATGCAAGGGAGAGGGTAAAGTGTGAATGAATAATAAATTTAGAGATTTTCTAACCACAAATGGATTGCGAACTGAAATTAGGATATCGCGTTCAGCCAAAATATTCTCTACAGCATTTTTCCGTATCATATCAGCTTTTCTCAAAACCTGAAAAAAATGTTTGATTGCATCAGCAACTGTAAAGAACTGTGAAGCCTCACAAATGCAGAGATGTTGAAGAAGATCCTATCATATAATAGTTTTATCAAGGCAAGTTTCCAGTGCTGAATTACAAGAAGCTACGAATCATAAAGGTATACAAATAAATCTAGATTAATTTTCCACACAACAACAACAACAACAATAAAATCCATCAAGCGAGAACCAAGTGAATCAGGGGAAAACTTAGTTGTATGCATAGCAGTCCTATTGGATTAATTATATATAATAGTTGGTTATGGTAACTAGTCTTCAATTGTTGGATTAATTATATATAAAGTTGGTTATGGTAACTAGTCTTCAATTGTTGGATTAATTATATATAAAGTTGGTTATGGTGACTAGTTTTTTAAAACTTTATTTCAGCTCAAATACATACTAGGCGAAAGTAGAATTGGAAAAAATGTTGGATGCTGTAGAAAACCTTAACCATTCATTCCTCTAGGATATAAACTTTAACCTTTATTGCAAACAAATCACCAGTGGCTCGTTTTTTAGCCAAGAATACTCGCCCAAAAGCACCTCTGCTGATTGGCTTTATTATCTCAAAATCTTCAATAGACGTTCGCTCCTTTGAGCATTGGTGGATAGGACTCGTACGAAAACTACGTAATGTATCCTCATCAACAGAACATTCCTCATCAGCTGCACTAGTTGGTGAATCTTCTTTTTCTTCTTCAATATGTCCATAAAGTAGAACATATTTCTCGCTGTTGAGTTTTGAGAAGTGGTAACACGGTCAATGGGCATGAGAAAAAAGAAACAAATTAAGGCATTAATCAGCAGAAGGAACAGATATACTCGTATATTACTACATCCATCCCCCCAAAAAATCTGTTTTTAACACTGAATCAGTATTCAAAACGAGTGTTTTTTGGGATGGAGTGTTCATTTTAAACAGGTAACAATAACATCTTGTGATTAAATGCACAAAACTTTATTCAACTCACTGCAACAATTTTTCTATGCGCCTCCCAACGGTCTCCACAACAAGAGCATCAACTTTTCTATCTTGAATCGCATACTTCAGGTCGTCTAGACGATCAAGCAAATTTTCCAGAGAATTATAATCATTGTTGTTTATGAGGACAACTGATCGAGCAATATGCAGCAGCTTATTTATCTGCCATGCCAGTCAATATGGTTATTAAAACTTGAGAAACAGGAGGAAAAATGAAGTTTGTGCATAGAAAATGGATCCATATAACAGGCATTACCTTTTTAATCTGTGCTAAAAATGAGTTAGGAGAGCATAATACTGAAAATTATAATATCTGAAGTAAATGTGAATGTCCACCATGCTCATAAGTCATAACAAAAACAACCACTATTTGGCTTACCGTAAACAAAAATTTTTCCCAGGTCTTGAACCCGTATTTCACCTTTAGAAACTAAATTCTGTCAGTTTAGATGGGCTTAAAATGCTTAACGCCAAATATTCTCCCTAGTCACTGGTCATTGTTTACCAATGCAATGCACCCAACTACCACCTATACACTTAAATTTGAGTCTAATCTTCTTTTTCGTTGGTGTAGGATTGGGTTACTGCCCAACATAAAGTGTCCAAGTGTCATGAAAAAATAATCAAGTTCAATAAAGATGAAATGACAGGTGAAGTTCAAATAACATGATCGAAGGATAAATATTCTATTAAGACCACATATCAAGAAAATTTGTTCTCATTCTTAAAGATAATAGCACATACAAAAAGAAATTGTCAAAATAAAAAAAAAACTAAACTGTGTACTAGAACTTTCAAATAAAAGCTCAATCCAAGAGAAAAGCTATGAAGGAAGAATTTTCAAGTTCATTTCTATCTATTGACTTCAAATAGAACCACTTATCAGCCAAATCAATACTCAAGTCTTCAAGATAGTCCTCTGAAATACCTGTGGATAACTTTCATATTCAGATATCATCTTGAGTCCGCTCAAAAGCAGTGCAATCTGGCTAGTTCGTGGTGTCAGCAGTGGTGATCGAGATGTTGGGGTGCCTGCTGGAGAACCCTTCCTAGGCGTTTCAGACAGACTGTTTAGATTCGTAACAGAAATGGTATCACACTCATGGATGCAATTCAGCATGTCTTCAGAGCATTGACAAGACAGACCGTCCTGCTTTGTTGACAATTCATCCATCTCTTTGTAGATGGCCAAGGCAGACAATCTTACTAACTCTGGACTTCCTATCTCATTGTCAATACTTTTCACTGTCCATGATTCAAGTATCTTCTCAAGAGCTTCTGCAAGTCTTTGGAGTCTTTCATTAACTGTGAATCCTTTTAAATCACATTTATCAGCAACTGTGCAAATTCTGGAATGTTGTTCTACAAATATAGTAGGTATTTCGACTTCACATATGCGACACATGAATGAATCTTCATACGAGATATTATGATGATCCCAGTCTGCAGCTTTATGTTGCAAGTGATCAAACTTAATAGAGGGCGAGGTACAGGTGCCAACAGATTCATGGACCTCACCTTTTCTTTCAGCTGCAGATGGATGTCTCTTCCAAGAGGACGTTGTTGAGCTTCCTGTAGGGGAAGCAACACTCTTCATATGGCTTTCTTCTATCACCCGTCCACCATCATAATCCTTCATCTGATACTGATTAGCTGTGGAACTGGTATGGTCATGCCCTTGACCTTTCTTAATTCTTCTCAAACTTTTTTCCTTCCCATTTAACGGACTGCTCATATATTGGCTGAAAGGGCTAACTATTTGTTCTGCATGGGCCCCATGGTCACAGAGTCTGTGAGATGCCACTACGTGTTCTTCAAAACAACTCTCGTTTGTAAACTGTACAAGCCTAGTGCACCGCGTGAGTATGAATAAGAGGCGAGTTTGGGCTTGTTTGACAGTGCCCATCAATAACTCTTGCCTGCGGTCATCTAGATTCTGAACAATACTTTCACACTTCAGCCAGAAGTCAGAAGGGGACATTTGTGCACATTCCCTAGCTATAACCAACAAATCTTCCAAACTTTTCCTCCATTCAAGATTGGACTCAGATGTCTTCTCAATAATACCCGTTATATCCCCAGTAAAAATGCTTAGATCATTGTTTACCTCTTCCTTTAATTTATCAAACTTTGAGTGAATCATGGCCATAATTTCCTAAGAATTATATTTATAACAATGATAAGTTATTAATACAATTACTTTTCATGAACAAAAAAATTGAGACAAGCAATGCTCATTCTCTGGAATAAAAAGTTCATACCTCCACTCGCCCAAAAGCACGAGATCTCCAGAATGGAAGGGGTCGGCCTCCTTTGGAATTGAGCTCATGAGAGAGACTTCTCATATCTGTAACTCTTTTCCTCCGACCATTTGTGACACGTAATATAGCTTGACACCGTGGAGATTTCATTTCCTTAACAAAAGCTGCATGATAATCCTACAATAAGCAAAGTGACTTTTAAATTTTGATAATAAAGAGCACAAGCTGAGTTACCTAGCTAAGTTGCTTTCAAATAACTTCATTATATGATGAAATTTAAAACAGTCCCATGAACCAAGTGACAGAGCATGCAAACTACCTCCGAACCCGAACAAGTGCGTGACAGGACATTCAATGAATTAGCCTGATTCCACTGTATCCTTTTAGCTGGAACATGAAAATAGAGAGAACACCTAATTAACTTAGGGAAAAAGACTAAAGTAGTAGTAAAACATTGAACATATACCTAAATTGGAGTTCCATGTTTTAATTATCGAAATAGGAGCTAAAATGCATATACAGTGCCAATCATGACATTACCAAAAAGTATTGTGAAATATTCATATACAGTGCCACATTACCACCGCGCAACTCTTTTTTTGAGATAAAAACGTGGAGCTCCTATTTTGGCACCTTCTCTATGTTTTACTCCTATTTAGGTATCATAAATTTCACCGTTTGTTCTCACTGGTTAAGTTTTTGAGCAAGTCAAAACAGAAATTGTCATGAGACTGCAAAAGGGGATAGAAAAGAATGACCATGTTCAGAGAAATTCTCAACAGACTGATCAGTTGTAGATAGCAGCCCAGACTGCAAATCGACTCCATTTCCACAATCAACCGGCATTGAAATGGCAGTTGAAAGCCTACGCGGCGACAAAGCTGATGAGCGGGTCCTAATGTGATTCAGACCAAGATTCCGACCCTCGATAACCAATGGATCTTCTTTTCCATCACCATCTATGATGTCCTCTTTGGCACGGTGGTGAGGGATCGGAGGGATCTCACATGTGAGCTTCAAGGTGGAAGGCAAATCCATCTGGTTAGAAAACATCCGTGGATCATTAACAGTGTCTGGATTCAAGGTCCTCCACGGATCTGTATTGTGATCACTCGACATTGTTACAAATTCCAGTGGATATCGCTATCGTGGGATTCGTGGCCGGGTTCATTCTCGCGGGTAGACGAATAATAGATCTGGCGGCGCATTTGGGGAATTATACGAGAGCATCTATACAGGGATTCAATGGGATCGAAAAAATGGCAAACCCTATATAAGGATATCTACGTAAAGGACATTGATGCGGGAATTCGAGCTCGAATTTTGCAGATTTTGCAGACATTCTTCAGAGATGGAGGTTGGAGGTGGTTGGGCTTGGTGTGGAGATGAGATGAATTGTCGCGGGAAATATGAAAGCTTAGAAGTTTAGCTTTTTAGAACTTTAGGCGTGATTCCAATATGCCGGTATGATAGAGTCCAGGCTCTAAATTTTAAAAAAATAAAGTACTAGTTACTCTCGTATAAGACTCGTATAAGACATAAGTATTCAATTTGAAATAATGTAATATTCATTCTCACGCATTTGTTCGATAAAATTATAATACTCTCTCCGTCCTCAATTTGATTACAAATTGCAGGTTACGGAGTAAAATTTCCTATTTTTTGAAATAATTTTATTTACAAATTGATATATCAATAAGATATAAAAATTACATATTAAAAAATTATTAATAAAATTCAAGAAATGCTTAATTATAAACTTAGTTTGTACTCTTTATTTCACAAACTTTCAAAATAAACTTATAACTTAATAAGAAATATAAAAAGATTATTATATTTATAATATATTGGCATATATTCTCGGTTGTTACGATTCTGAAGATTAGTTTGATAATTGCTCACTACACACCCTTGTGGAAATGTGCTTGGCCTTCTACCTTAAGTTTAGCTAATAGTTTCTCTATTCAAAAATGGATTGTACAATTATTTACTGGTGTATCGATAAATTATACGGAGTACAAAATATTATTTACATGTTTTTATTCTGACCAGCTGATACTTTTGTTTTTTTGGTAATTTAAAAAAATAAAATAGTCTTGTCATATTTTATTTTGTAAAATTTTTAATCTAGTTTTAAAATGTAAGATTTGTATTATATTTTTATTTATATATCAATTTGTGCAATGGATATTAAATCCAAATTATATTTCTCATAACTAGGCTCATTCCACCAAAATATTTAAAATTTGACATATAAAATTTTCCCAAAGCCAATCAAACCAATATAAAATTTGACAATTTGATATATATATTTTCCTAAAATTTTAAAGAAAATACAGCTCAATTTGTATTAGGGATTGACTTAGTTCGATCAACAAACCTGCACCGTCCTTCTTGTACATTCAGTGGCAAAATTATAAATTTAAGAAAGACGAGACATAGATTTAAAAAAGAAATGACAATGTAACACTGCCGAGGCAAATCAAGTAAGTGGATCCCACAATAGCTGCCATTTGTTATATTCTTTTACCTATATTGAATCGCGACGTTGTTAAGAAAAGTAAATCCTCCAAAGGCTATGGACTCCGTTGCAAGGTTGGTGACTGTGTAGATCACCCGGTCCATCCACATGTTGTTTCGGGACTTTGAGCCTTCAATTTCAATGACCTGCATTGTTTGGCATCGTAATTGCGCTTCAAGTAAGTAGAAGAAATGTTGGGATTGATTATCGGGCTAACTTTCTAGTAACAATACGTCAACGTTTTTAGATTTAATTTAAACTATTAAAATTTTATCAAAAAACTAGCGCTAAACAAAATTGTTGTTTTAAACAAAGTACTCCCTCCGTCCCAAAAAGAATGGGACGGTTTGACTTTTTGGGAAATTAAGGGAGAGATATTTTGGTATTGACTTTTCAAAAATATTTTGATGTGATGGGTAAAAATAGGATGTGATGGGTAGATTATTAGAAAAAAAGTATGATGTGATAGGTAGTGTATGAAAAAGTAAGGGGTAAAAGTGGTTTTTTAATAGAAATGTAACGGACTTTACGGGACGCAGACGTAACAAACTTTTTGGGACGGAGGGAGTATGTATCTACATTTATTCATTCATTTATTCGTTTTTTAAATGTATTTTTAAAAAAGTTTTAATATGGAATGAAGGGAATAGAATATTGTTGAAGGGGTAAGCTCAAGTGGCTAGCTTTCGTAGAACCACTAGAACCCATATTGGATTTCAGAGCTTTCAGTTTCCGCGCATCACACGGCGGCGGGGTGGCTGCACCATGTACGCGCTTATCCGGAGGTCCTCCGCCATAGTCGGCTGCAAACTCCAATTCTCCCGCACTGCAAGTACCTTCACAGCACCGATCATCAACGACACTGGTCTCTACGGCTACAGTCACCTGAAAACCGCCAAAGGATTCCAACGCTTCGCTGAAGATGCTATCGAGAGGTACGCGAGAGAGAAATCAGAAATAGACGAAGCTAATTCGGTGTCAATCCAATTCTAGCAGCTACTCTGGTTGAAGAAGTACCCCTTCATTATCAGTTTATTAACAATAACACGTTTGATTATGCTTACCAGGTCTACAGAACTGTTGAACCACATTTCTTCTATGCCGTCTGCTCCAGAAATCATTCGAAAATTAGATGAAATTTCTGATACCGTATGTACAGCTTCACTTTCATACTTTCACTTTAGAATGCTAGGGTATCTCTGAAGGACTTTTGTGTGACAGGTATGCTCAGTGATTGATGCTGCCGAGCTATGTAGACATACTCATCCAGATAGGTCTACATTTTTTTCTCTGGAGTTGCATCGAATGACTACGTACTCCTAACATCTAGGATTGTCTTTTTTTAAATGCCATAGAGTTAAAATATGGATTTCATTTTATCAACAGGGAATTTGTTGAGGAGGCGAGCCGGGCTTCTTCAAGACTTAATAACTTTTTACACGTAAGAAAGCAAACAACTTCCTTTGTACTTGTACGTATCTGGTTTAATTGTACTTTATATGATCATAATAGTGCTCATAGCACTTTTGCGTCGTGTTTTGCAGTACTTGAATTCAAATCAAAGTATATATAAGGCTGTGTTGAAAGCAGAAAACGAAGGAGATTCACTCACAGATGAAGGTAAGAGGGCAGCTCATTTTTTACGCAATGATTTGGAGAATGGCGGAATTCATCTTTCCCCTGGTGCGTTTCCATCACAAATTGTCCCTTTGCATCAAGATCTCTACTTCTCTTTCTTCCAATTCCCAAACATAACTGTTTTGCATTTTGACATGTAGAGAGACTGGATCAAGTGAATCAGCTTAATACAGAGATTGTTCAGTTGTGTAGAAAGTAAGTCCAGATTCATCTCTGAGTAGCTTATGCACTTTGATAGAGCTTCGACCTCCATAAAAAATGATATGTCAAGAGTTGTGTGAATTATGTTACTGTATTCACCAATATGAATACTTAGAATGCTCGGTGGCTGAATTAGATGTGGAAATTAGGATTGAGTCGCACTCAGTGTTAAGAATGATAAGTTTCAATGTAGTTCACTATATGGGAGCTGGTTGCGCAAAGTGGATGTTGGCTTCATTGGCTCTCAGCGACAAGAATATTTAGGCAAGGAATCCCAAGGATTAAAGGCAAGTTCTAACGGTCCGTTGTCAGACCATGGGTGGTTAATAAAACCCACTTTCGTCATCGGTGGATGCTAAGTGAGATTATGTGGGAACGAGTGGGAGTGGCATATGTGGAGGATATGTTGCAGGAAGTTAGGTTGAGGTAGTTTGGGCACGTGAAGCGGTGCAGTGCTAATGCCCCGGTATGGAGATATGAGAGGCTTATAGTAAGAAGAATGGGAAAGAGGTGATTAGACTTGACTTAGGTTATTTGGTCCTTACCGATGACCTTTGATAGGAGCATCTAGAGATCTAGGATCAAGGTAGTTGAATAATACTTTGGGCCTTAGGTTAGAGTTTTTTCCTTTGTCGTGTGTGCTTTTTTTGCTCGATGCTTCTTGTCTTTTTGCACTTTCCTTTACCCTTAGTTTGCTCTTTTCTTAAACATGATCGTGCTTTGTGTGTCTTGTGCATTGCTCGAGTCGGAGGTCTCTAAATCTGCCTCTCTACTTTCGAGTAGGGGTAAGGTCTGCGTACACACACCCTTCCCAAACTCTACTTTCGTGGGATTCTACTGGGTTGTTGTTGTTGTTGTATTCGTAAATATCAATTATTAGTGTAGTGTGCTTCAATATCAAGTTATTTGGGGTAAGACGTAGTTGTTGTTGCTGTGTTTATCTGTGATCTGTCATTTGGTTTGCTCGATACACATCAGACACAATGCACACACATCATGCTTATATCTCAGGCATTTTTGTTTATTTATTTATTTGCTGTCCTTCTGTATTGCAAATGTATTCATCTTTCAATTTTGATCTTTCCCCTGCTCTACATGATAGAATAATTAATCACAATATAAATCTGTATGACTATTTTTTATCAGGTTTAGTACAAATATTGTCACTGACCCTGGTCATGTGGATATATTTCCAGCATCACGTGTTGCTAAACCTTGGCGCCACCTTGTCAAGCCTATCTATCAAGTACCAAAGGATATCTCTGAGGGATCCAATTGGTGTAGAGATGGAAAGGATGAAAAGGGGTTCAGGTTGGTAACCTCACCAAGCAATTTGCAGCATGTACTTCAATGTGTATCAGATGCTGAGGTAACATTTTTGTGCAGTTATGAATAAGTCATAGGTAATTGCTGTTTGTCATGCCTACATCCTAAAACTTTTTTTAGACCAAGGGAACAAGACTTACCTGAGTTGTTAAACATAATCAGCACATACATTATCCATTTCATTGGGCAATAATCAACCTATTTTCTTGAGCATTTTTGAAATTTAGTTCTCAAATGGAAGCAAATGCCTTAATTCTGGACCTAACTCAATACTGAAAGGAACACAATGTGTCTTTTTTACACTTCGGAGTATGATTGAGAAAGGAAATGAGGAAGGTACCACTAGGTGAAGAAGAGAATGCCTGAAGGGAATAAAATATATACAATAAGTTGATCATGGCCATACATTTATGAAAGAGCCAAAGGCAACTGAGTCAGTCTGAGATCGTGGTCACTGCATCAGCTCTATCTTTTTTATTTCTAATTTGTGTCGATCAATCCAGAAGCACTTACCCTTGGAAGTAGGATATGCCCGCTAAAATAGGCCTTTTTTAAAGTAGATCGGCTAAACATTGGTCCAAGCAACAACTGGATTGGTGGCTGTAAAATTAATTTTACTTCTTTATGTCCACCATTAGTATGAGGTACAGTCTGTTTATTGCTCCTTCTTTAACCCCGTTATCCTCATAGATGCTGTCCTAGTGTCCTGTCGCATGCATGTATGATGTATGCGCGTATTGATAAACCCATAAATAAATGATGAAGAAGCTTTGGAGCAAGAAGAACTTCTCTCTCACCATGCTTTTTTGCATTTGGCTCAAACACCAATTTATACACAGGAAATATAATCTACGATAACAATTCATCTTGTCACTACTAAATAATAGAATAACCAAATAATAGCACTGTAAAGGTAGCAACACCGATCAACAATTTTGAACTAAATAACACATAAAATGCTCGAAACAATTGTTCTACTTCACTCATTTATGAATTGAATGACCATGTTAGAGATTTTAACTCTCATGCTACGATGCGACTCATGCACATGCTCATAAATACTGGCCACTCAAAATTTGATTTTGTTTCCAAGCCAAAGTGAGAAAGATAGATGCCTCCAAGATCAAAGGTTGCTCTTTGTGTGGAACGAAACACATTTTCCTATGATAGAGTGTTGGCGGACTTAAAATTGTCCCCAAGAGAGGATTGTTAATTGATGAACCGCTTCCTCACTACTCTCTACTTTTATAAATTAATCAGGAATATAGGAGTTGTAGTCAGATTTAAAGTGGGCGGGTTTCCTAAAGGGGATTGGGTTCGCCATTACATATTGGATGACTCAAAAACTAGCTCCGATGGCATCAATGATGTCATCTTATTCTTTGGGTACCATTTAGAACTTGCTTGATACCATGTGCATGAGTCACACTATAGCATGTGCATTGGAGTTCCTAACAAAAATTATTTTGATATGGACGTCCCCATTAATTCATTTTATACATGGGTGAATGGAATAAATTAGTTTTATGTGTTTTATCACTATGCTATTATGGTGGACATTGTTGTTGTATTACCTGGGTTGTTTAGTTGTCCTATTATTTAGGAGTTTATGCTATGAAGAGGGAGTTGTGCGGATGTACATTTATCTGCTAGAGTTGGTGGAACTTTAGCTCTTTTCTTTGTATAAATTGGTGTTTGGCCATCTGAAAATGCCATGATGAATTAAAGATTCTCTAGCCCCAAAACCTTTTTTCCTTCTTAGAATTCTTCATATTCACTTGTTCTTGTGTTGATCAAATGGTATTAGAGCTCATGGATACCTATGGAGAGGTCAATATTGAGCTTTGTATTGATGTCAGCAGACACTTGCATGACATGAATGTCATTTGGATGGATTCGCCACCAAAATGAATGCTTGTTTATTGAATCATTTGCCTCATAAATTCTAGAAATCCAACTCCATGACTAGCTCCCAAACAAAAATTTGAAGGGTTTGGCAATACAATGATCAATCGAAGAGGGCCAACTGGCTGGGTAGAATTAGTTTGGGTTCTTCGAATAGCATTTTGGCCCCACCTAATATGCTGACTCTTCCAAAGGCTTATCTTGCCCCAAGAATATCACAATCATTAGAGTGTATCAAGAAGCCTTTGAGCAACTATAACACCAAATTAATGATCTGCTGGACTCCTTGGTTGGATGTATCATAACTGCTCTTCTTTGTCATACGTAGAGTTTTTCTCCTCCTGTGATTTTTTTTCTTCCCTTTCAATATATTCCTGGGTTTATCATTTATAATTTTATAACCTTCAATTCTTTGCACCGAGACAGTGTAACTAGAGGTGGATGCTGAGATAACCACAGTGTTAGTTATTTTTTTGTCATTTCTGTGAATTGTGTACAGGTTAGGAAGATGGCATATGTCCAGGGATATTCTTCCCCACATGAAAATATTACAATTCTTGATAAGCTAATTGCGGCTCGCCATGAATTTGCTCAGGTTGTGCACTTAAGATCTGCCCTTTTATGATACAGAAATCATTGATCATGTATGAAATGTGGATTGCTACATCTTAAATAGCACTATTACTCACAAATTATAGTGGGGGTAACAAGAAGATTTTGATTGCTCCATCTGAAAGTAGAGAGGTTGTTTCCAAGAGACACCCGGCTCAAACTGCATAGATAAAAAGACTAGATCACAAAGATCACAAGAGATAAATAAAGTAGAGAAAACACAAATAAATCACCAAGCACACAGGGCAATGAACAAACTAAAGTTAACAAAGGCAAAGTACTGTAATCAAATAGTACCAAGCATTCAAGGCATAGAAAGCACACAAGGACAAGTACAAACAACTACCCTTGAGCCCAAGGCGCCTACCCAACTACTTTAATCCCAGCTCTCTAAACGCTCTTATCTAAGGCCAAATGATAGATTATTAACAGAAAGGGTTCACTATAGATGAATTATCTCATGAAGCACACCCCACTAATTATGTGAAGCACGAATCCTCCCGGCCTTTAAATCTTGATTTAGTCAATTGATATAAAGGCTTGGAGCATCCGTTCTTGTCAAGATTGGTCAGGCACACCTGATGAGATCATTCCTAGTGCACTATACATAGGCACCATCACTTAGGAGACAACCAAAAGCAAAAAGTGTATGTGGTAGACTTATTGAAGGATTCCTTTGACAATCTAGGGTGGTTTGAGAGCTCTCCGGAATACAACACACACCATATACTTCAACTTATACTCTCTCCATCCCTAAATGAATTACACTCTCAGTTTAATGTGTAAAATCCTGTAACTTTTAAAATGATTTTATTTACAAATTGGTATAGAAATTTAAAAAAATTATATATTTAAAAACTACATCAAAAGTTCTGCAAAACAAGGTTACAAGAATACTTTATTTTATTAAATGGTCAATGAAAACATGCAACAAAAGTTATCGAGAAACCGTAATAGTAAAGAGGTAAATCATTTTGAGACGGAGGGAGTATATTACTTATCAAAAGGAACTGCAGTTTTCTCATTGATACATGTGCTCAGGACTGCTCACGACTTCCATACCCATTATAATCCAGATTATTTCTTGGCTACCCGTTGGGCATTTAATGAGGCACATAAATTGTCATTGCTTCCATTTTTTGACCAACTGGTCGATTGTTTACACATTTCTTTCTATCATTATTTGTGGTGCTAGCATGCAGATTCTGGGCTATAAATCCTATTCTGCATTTGCTCTACATTCAACAATGGCTGCATCTCCAGAAGTCGTCATTTCCTTTTTGCTCGAGATGAGCAAAGTGGTTAGACCCAAGGCTGACAAGGTATGTTAAGCTTTTAAATTATCTCCTGCAGTTATTCTTCATGTGCAGCGTGTAGAATTTGTACTCCGAGCATGCTGTTTTGTATAGGAATTTAAGGCAATCAAGGAGTTTAAGAGAATAAAGAATTGTGAACAGAGTATAGACTTAGAGCCATGGGATGAGGGATACTACACATGGTTGATGAAGTCGTCTGCATACAACATGAATTCCTTGGTAACTGGAGTAACTTTGTTTCTGCCATCCCTTCTTTCTTATAAAGTTCAACTTTCTGCACTAAGGGTTGGTCTGTCTTTTCTCAAGTTTTGATTTTTGCTTGTTGTTATGGGGTAGGATATTTGATTGCTTCTAAAAACCAAATTTTGTGAGACATGCAACCAATTGTTCTCGTGATGGGATATTTTTCAAACTCTTGACCTCCGGAATTATAAATTTCGTCTGGGATGCAGCATCTTTAATCATTGATTATGTTAGTGGAGGAGAATCTTTTTAATAAAACAGACTGTTCGGACATGAATATAGCAAAATTTCAGTCATCTTTATTTGCAAGCATTGACTTTGTCAACCCAAGTCAATAAACCAAACAGTTGGTGATTATTGCTTTATCCATGTTTTCCAAATTACACTATGCTAAGTTACTCACACTCCAAACCAACAGCTTCTCCCATTTCTTGCTCCAGTTTATTTTTAAATATACTTTTGGTTATATCTCACATCAATACAATAAAGCGAACCCTTTTCTAGTCAAGATATTGTTTTATTTTCAGATAGTGATTTTCTAGTCTAGTACTCTAGTAGTAGACTAGTACTTCAGTGGTACTTCTATTTCTATCCTTGCCAGTAGACTCGATTAACTCTATCGGGGATATTAGGATAAAAAAAGGCTCTCCTCTGATGTGGTAACTGATGTTCATTTAAAGCTAGTTTTAGTTTATAAGCAGTGCTTATCTACTTCTACTTACAGTTGATTTTTTTTGTATAATCATGTTCCATGATTAGCATGTTGGTTTTGCAATACCAATCATGTAATGGACATGACAATAGCAAATATCTCTACTCGTTGTCATCTCCGTATAATTTCCATGCACTTGTAATTAGTAGATAAGTTATGACGATGCTGGTTTTATTATATTTATCTCGATGTTCCATCTTTAGAAGGTGGCTACATAGAGGGCATCTGGCATAACACATTGTTACTATGTTCTACAACCGAATTAATTTTCTGTACAACTCTTGCCAATTTAGATGTGTGAATATTGCACAGTGTTTATTCCTACACATTTTTATGTAATATTTTCACTTGTTGGTGCAATTATTAGGCTGTGACGTCATATTTTCCTTTAGAGCGTTGTATAGAGGGCTTAAAGATTTTGGTTGAGTCACTTTTTGGCGTGACTTTTCGGCATATTCCTCTGGCACCTTCTGAATCATGGCATCCAGATGTGATCAAAATATTGTTACAACATCCTAATGAGGTAACAATCATTAGAATACTTCTCCTTCTCCAATACCGAGCTTTGAACTCTTGGCTTAGCAGTTGAAAATCTCTTACCAAACCAACTCAGCCAAAGAAGAGCTGGCAGCATTCTTTAGAATACTTATACTGCTAAAGTTTAATGTATTGTAATTCTAAGATCCATCAAACTTATTCTATCTGTCTAAATTTGGGTTTACCAAAAGTTCTCTGCTTTGTTTCTTCCCCTGTATATTTTTGGAGTCAATACTAGTTGTTCCTTCCTAGGTATATTGTCTTTTATTTTTCTTTTTGCTCTAATATGTTTATGACCTTCAGGGATTATATGTAGCCCTAAAACCATATGCCCTTGCATCATTTCTGCTATGTTGTGCATTTCTGTAATTACCTTGTTTAGATAAGTGCACTTTTCCCCATTATATAACAATTGATTTTACTTCAAGCTGTTACCACCTTTTTATGCTTGAGCTGATTATGCAAAATATAAATGTCAGGGTGAATTGGGTTACTTATACCTTGATTTGAAGTCAAGAATGGGTAAAGATCCTATATGTGCCCATTTTGCCATCAGAGGAGGACGTTGGGTTTCTGATACAGAGTACCAACTTCCTGTATGTAAGATAGATATACTCTTTTTAGCTATTCATTAAAGTATTTTACAATTATAGGCTTCTGTAAATAAACATCTTTTGTAGTTCTGTTTTTTCTCTATATACATTTTCACTCTTCAGAATATTTATATATGCATGTTAACTTGCAGATTGTTGCCCTTGTTTGTGATTTCTCATGTCCAAAATCAACATCAGTGATGCTTAACCAACAAGAAGTAGAAACACTTTTTCATGAATTTGGGCATGCTCTTCATTCATTACTTTCAAGAACGGTATTGAAAGGATTTTCTGTCTCTAGTGGGCATTGGTTAAGCTACTACATTATACTAAATGATTTTGGCATGTGATTGTTTGTTTAGGAGTATCAACATTTTTCAGGGACTAGAGCTGTTCTTGATTTTGCTGAAACACCTTCGACGCTCTTTGAGTGCGTATATACTATATACATACTTTGAATATGATTCATATTTTGACTAATGGTTGCCAACTGTCAACACTTTGCATTCATCCTACTTGGATATGATTGAAAAATTTCATTTCAAAAGCTCTAATTGTGATGGCATTTAAGTGTACTGAGCCTATGCTCATTTTTATACCCTGAAACGATATGAATGTGGCGAGGAAATAATTTATGAGTACTCTAATTCAGTTTTGTAGTACGAGTTAGGGCACAAATTTTGTATCGATTAAGTTGGATAAAAAAGTCTGACTATTATGGTCATGTGGGTGGTACATGATTGACTTTTGTAAGGTTGATAGGTGAAATTAGTGGAAGCATGGTGGAAAGGATTTAGTGATTAAGGCAGTGTTTGAAAGTCCACAGGATTCTCGGAAAACCAGTCGAGGTTAAATTTCTCATTGGAAAATTGTTTTCTGTTGAGTAGAGGAAAATCTTGTGTAGAATCTGGGACTTCAATATCCGTTTTTTACCTCCTTAGGAAGATGTGTTCTACGAAACTATTTCGTGCGCATGTAATGTTAGCTTTTGGACAATTATAGAGAATACAGCTTGCCAATGAAATTATTTTCTGGACGTTTGTCAAACATTAGAAAATGTAATGGAAAATTTATTTTCTTTGGGAAAATCTTTTCCATGGAAAATCTTTTTCCTTGAAAATGAATTTATCTGTACCTAACACATTCTAAAACAAAATATGGAGTAAACTTATGTGAAATATGGAGAAAGATTGGATGAGTTAAGTGCAATATTCCTTGCATGCTTACTATGGTGCTACAAGATTTGCATTGGCTGCGATAAGCATTATTGTTTCTAGTTGTCCATAATGATGTAATTTGCTTTGGTATAGGCACTTCGCACTGGATTATCGTGTTCTAAGCACATTTGCTAAACACTATTCGACCAATGATGTCATTCCAAAAGAATTGGTAAAATCAATGGTTGAAGCAAAAAATATGTTTTCTGCAACAGAATTACAACGTCAGGTTTGATTTTTAGGGTTTGGTATTGTTATTAAAGCTGTATAAAAAACACTTATAGAATTCAAGTCATCAACTAACCTATGATCTATGCATTTCTTTGCCATGTTATCAGATATTCTATGCCTTAGTTGATCAAACACTTTTCGGAGAGCAGCCTTCTTCAGGCAGAGATACAATGTCCATTGTTGCTGATCTTAAACAGCAACACACAAGCTGGAAGCATGTGGATGGAACACATTGGCACACCCGATTCAATCATCTCACAAACTACGGCGCAGGTACTACATGCTGTGATGCATATACACAATAAGAAACCATCAATCTTGTTAACATAAGGGTGTACCTAGTGGCGTTCAAAGAAATTTAAAGTAGAGGTCAAGCTCACTAGCAGATATTTTGGGAGGGCCTTTGGACCATGTGGGGTTTCGACCCACACTTCCTTCACATGCTCAGGCATGTGGAGTCAAAGGGTAGATTCCAATCACTAACCGTCAAAGGGACGTAGGTAGTGCATTCACATCATCGAAGGAAATGATGGACGGTTATGCCCAATCACCTCCATGAATAGTGGATTGTGCTCCTCACCTTTATGTCCTATAAATAGAATCGCTCCATCATTGGAGTAATGACCTCACTCTTGATATTCAACTAAGTTCTACTAACTTTTGGTCTCATATTTCATCTCTCTTAATTCATGTATCCTTATATTCTTCGTATTCGGCCCACTTCCGTATCTTTGGTGGACTAAATCCATCATTAGGGACTTATGGTAATTGGGTAGCTACTAGCTAACCAAGGTACATTAATTAGGGATATACTTTGAAACAAAGCATCAACAATATGCTTAATTTAGGAAGTATACCATCTTTGTGGGACGGAGAGGGCATTGCAATACAACAACAATAACAACCCAATTGCGATAGAAATTATTAGAACATCTAATTGACAACTATGTAGTGCAGGAGTTAAAAAGTTTAATTAGCATTTTGTGCATGTATGGATGATGTTATGAACAATTCACAAATTATGTGCAACATTTGAAGTTTTTAGTTTTAACTCTTATAGGTTTAAATCTTTAATATACGCCGTAAAAGGTAAAACCTATGTGAGGAATTCTAGGATTAATTTAACTATTAATGCACAATTAGTAGAGATACCAGATGGATTAATTTGGGTTTTGTGTGTGTAGGGACACAAGTGAAAACACAATTCATAAATTCATTGCTCAAATGAAGTTTTTAGAATTCTGAATTTAACCCTTTGGGGATCGAACTTAACTTTGCAACTTCCTCGTTTCTGTATTCTTGTTGCTTCGTACGAGATACTACGCATTTACACCCACCCATATGATTACATCTTTTCCTGGTTAACTGGCACAGGCTACTATAGCTACCTGTATGCAAGATGCTTCTCCGCGACCATATGGGAAAAGATATGCAAAGAGGATCCACTCTCACCAGCAACAGGTTCAGCTCTAAGAGAGAAGTTACTGCAGCACGGAGGAGCCAAAGACCCTAATGATATATTGAACGATCTCGTAGGGAATGGCATCACAAGGACTCGGGGCAAAGGTGTCATACCCGACATTACATGTTTATGCAACATGTTGGAGCTTTAGAAATGGCAAAGTCGCCCTTGTTCTAATGGTACAGAATCTTGAACATATGGTACAAAGTTCTTGAGCATATGGTAACTTGGCGTGAAGTAGGAATGCCAATGAGTCGAATTTTGATCAACTCCACCCATTCGCTCTCCCTCTGTTATCCGGCCCATCCATCACCTGATCCATACGTCATCCACGGGTGAAATGGGTGGAATAGGTGAAAAGCGGATGAAAATAATAACACTTTTTTTATTGCTAATGGCATTGTATTAAATTATCATTTTGATTGACAATAGTGGTACATTATATCATTTGTCATTACTTTTTTCGTGCAATGCAAGACAACTTAATTTACTCACATCTCTATGCTCCCATTTTGCATACTCTTCTTTTTGAGTTTCAAGCTTCATGAGTGAATCTATATTATACATGTACACTCCTAGAAATACGAATAATATATCCTTCTTGACATGGTATAGAAAAAAAGATTTACCCAAATATAATTTTAGTTTATTTAGTTTCCACGTATATATTCTTGTATTCATTCATGTTTATCAAATTTATGATACCATATCTGATTTTCTTTACGGTATGTTAAAATCAATTGGATGCAATGTAAATCTCCCTCCCTTATAAATTGTCCTTCCCATTATTTGGCTATAGGCTTTCATTTTATGACTTTGTATAGAACAGTACATTAAATATTTATATTTATATTTAAAGAAAAACAGCAATTTCATTGATGCTATTTCCATCTAGATTTTAGTGATCATATCGAATTTGAAATCTAACAACTAGAGAGGTTGATAACTAAAATCTCTAGTCTATAATAAAATACTAGAGTCTCAAGTTCAAAATATGAAGTCTAGATGCTATAATAGTTTTAATTAAAACTTGGATATTTAAATCCGGACTCTATAATTTGGAATTTGAAATGCGAATAAGTAGAATATAAAGTTGAAATCTAATTCTATGGTAGTATCTAATCTATCTTTCACATATATTATGGTCAATAAATAATAAACAAAAAGTTATGTGTGAACAAAAATTCATTTGTCTGCCAAAAAATTTACAACTTAACTACGTGCAATTTGAAAAATGTCTTGAGTCATTCTATTTTTTCTAAAAGAAATTTAAAAAATTTGATATGTAAAGTTTATTTTTAAATAAATTCGGAGTACAAAAAATACTCTCTAATTGACTAGTAAAGAAATAATCTAAAATATGAGTAAAATATAATTCATTGTCTTCAAAATAAAAGTATCATGCTTTTATCGTTAAATAGAACAATTATATTGTGATAATGTGACAATGTATATTAAAATTCTAGTATTTTTTAAATTAGATATCGGCAACATTGACATTCGGAATAATTAACATTATAAAGTACTTTTTTTGACATAAGAATAATGCTAAAAAATAACAAGGTCTCATTTTATTTTCTTAGGCATGTTTTATTCCTATTTTGAGTTTTTTTTGCTTACTACGGAGTAGAAATGTTTTGTGAGCTATCTGGCATCTGCGTAATATAAAGACAAAAAGACAGAAGTCGCCGAGCGCTTGGCTAGGGTTTTGAGAGAGGCATAGAGGCGGAACTGCCGATTGCCGAACTCCGCCGCCACCATGGGTCGTATGCACAGCAAAGGGTACGTTTACTCCATCAATCCTTCTTCACTGTGTTTATTCGAATGCACGACTGATCTGATCATGGATCTAACAATCGCTTGTCCAATAACAACAGTAAGGGCATGTCCGCATCGGCTCCGCCGTACAAGAGAACTCCTCCCAGTTGGCTCAAGGTCTCCTCCCAAGATGTAAGTTTTCTATTGAAATCTCTCTTTTTTTTTGGTTTGCGCATTTGATGAATTTCGATGTTTCCGAATCGATGGATGGTTTCTGGACTGTTGTGTCTGAATGATTCAATTTATGAAATGAATGAATGAATTGATGTAGGTGGAAGATAACATTTGTAAGTTTGCCAAGAGAGGTATGACTCCCTCTCAGATTGGTGTCATTCTGCGTGATTCCCATGGAATTGCTCAGGTGAAGAGTGTCACTGGAAGCAAGATTCTTCGCATCCTCAAGGGACACGGTAATTTTTTTTTCTCATTTAGTTTGTTAGCTTCTGAGGTATAATTTGGTGTTGCATTTGCTGTTCTGTTTGTAGTTCTGGTTTCTATGTACTGTAAGATTTTTTACTGCTGGGTTATAGTTTTACTGTAAAATTTTGCTTTTGATAAGATGAAAATCGTATGTTTGTATTTAAAGAGATAAAAGTATTTTTTTAGAGAAACTAACAAACTGTGTTTCCTAACCTAGGAAGTTTTCATTGAGTATGTATTAATAGAAGAATATAATAACAACCATGCTACAATTACACCAAGAAATGCACCCCAAAGTTACACCAAAGCTATACACTAGCATTTTGATGGTTTATACTAGCACAAAATGTTAGTGCGATAAAAAAGTTTTGCATCACAGTGGCATAAAATGAAGGTGCACACTTGTGGTGTATAAATTGGGGTACAAATCTCGGGGTACAAATAACTTAGTCCATATAATAAACATTCATCTGTCTAATTATGCAGTTATTAAAATTTCAGAGATTGTTGTATCTTAACTTGTTCTTTAAAACTGGCTCCTAGTATTTCTAACTAGCTTTCAAGTTTTTTGTTTAAAAAGGATATATGATTCCTGTTTTCTAGGTTCGCATTTGTTGTTTATCATTGCTGCAAAGCTCAAGTTGAAATTTGTTTGGGTGTAGGGCTTGCTCCTGAGATTCCGGAGGATCTTTACCACTTAATCAAGAAGGCCGTAGCAATCAGGAAGCATTTGGAAAGGAACAGGAAAGACAAGGACTCCAAGTTTCGCCTGATTTTGGTGGAGAGTAGGATTCACCGGCTTGCTCGCTACTACAAGAAGACCAAGAAGCTCCCACCTGTGTGGAAATAGTAAGTCCTATTCATCTCTCCTTAGCTGTCTACTTTTGTTCCATTTATATGTATAGTTCTAACCAAATTGGAATGTGTTAATATAATTTCAATTTTAATGACATGTTTACTTATTTGTAAGTTTTGTCGTCTTTGGATTTGACTATTATTGAGTCCTACATCCTGTCTATCCTCGTGTCGATGAATTTAGTGCAGTTTTTTGTACTGCTCTGCCCAATTGTGCTAAAGCATTAGTGTGCTTCCTGGGTATAATTACTTAAATTTCATCGCTATGGAACAAAAATATGCCGCAAATGTACATTTAATTTCAATAGTTTGTTTTATTAACAACCCATTATTTTCCTATTGCCACGGGATTAATCATTATACCTCTTTTACCATTATTTACTCTTAGAATTCCAACTCACCCCCTATCCAAAGCACCATTAATTGTGTGTTCTTCCTTTGTATGATGCAGTGAATCCACCACAGCAAGCACTCTTGTGGCTTAAGGCTTAGCAGCTAGGGAGTGGATTAGCTTCTGATAAATTAAAGACTCTTTTATGGGAAATGTTTGTTGAACTAAGTGTTGTCATGTAATGGAGTACAATTGTGTTGCTTAGACAATTTGTTATCAGTTTGGGAATTCTGCTTTCCTCAGTATGCCTTTTTTACAATTTTATAATTTCACTTTCTGCATTTACTTTTTTGTCCCTTTGAAAAAGTACTTATATGAATGCATGCTCCCACCATAGTTACTTCAAGTCAAATGTGTACTTCATTGAGCTGAAGTTTGGATTATTGTTGGTTGACTGTTTAAAGTTTGTATTATTAAAAGTAATTATTTATTAATGGATTATTAGATCACTTAAAAAGTTTGGATCCAAATCAAATGCACGACATAAGATGATATGAACCCTACAAATAAATGGAAGACATGCAAATTCGGTTTACGTTAAAGTATTATTTATAAGATGTCGAGAAAACAGGTTGGCCTCATATACGTGTATGGCTATGACCATTATAGTAACTAAACAATGGAAAAGTGTTTCATTTTATTTCTCTTAAACACTATTTGCAAATTTCTCAAGAGTTTTGTTTAAATACATAAATCAATTCGACATAGGAATGGCATCGTCCTCAAATTCTACAAGGGCCCAAGAAGTCGTCAGAGGTACATGAATGCAATGTTTTTTTAATTTTGGAAAAAATATAATTTTTAATTTAGATTTTTACTCCATCCGCCTTCAATGAATTTTGCATTAACTATCGGTAGGTCAAATTATATCTTTTTTCATTACATATCGGGCCCGTTTGGGAATAGCGTTAGTGATTAGCGTTAGCGTTTTGGATAAAATTTTAACGGTGCAGATTACTTTAAAAACGCTAACGCTAAACGCTGCACGTAGATAGCTTTTTCAAAATGCTAACGCTAATCGCTAACGCTATTCTCAAACAGGCCCATCGTCAATGATCATTTTTTTAAATAATACGGAGTATAATTATGTCACATTTTGTTTTTTAATTTTTTTAGGATTAGATTTTATTTTTAAAAGTTTCCCCAATATATGTACACCAATATTTTTAAGGTGTATAGGTATTTAATTAAATGATATAATTAACGCACTATTTGTAGAGGCACTTCTTGAAGGAGCAAAGTATGCAGTCCTTGCCGCTATTTCCATCGGCGTTCCTCTGGTAAATTATATGCCAACTCCCTGTCTATTTATTCTATGAGATTTCTGGTACCAAAATAAATTTCGTATACAATTATTTACATAATCATATTGTATTTTATTTTGAGACGAGGGAGTACAAGTTTGCCTTTACAATTTACATAATTAAATTATATTTCGATCATTTTGAGACGAAATAGTAGTACACTATACCTATGTTTCATTACTCTATTGTTTTAAATTCGAGGCACCAATTGTCATGGCATCATAAAAAGTCTAACTTACCAAAAAAGTGACATTTTAATACTAATACTCCGTATATTTTAAGTCCTTAAAATTTTTAACTTCTATAATATTTCTTGTCTCAAATATAGTACGTATTAAAATTAAGTTTTATAATGTACCGAGTTATATTTTGATAATTAATATATCAATATACACATATGAAAACATATTTTTATATGTCACTAATTATAACTATAAAACCTTTAAAAATCAAGTCCCACAAGGTTAATGGTCTTTATGCGGGCAAAGACTTGACTCATATTCTTTTAGATATTAAAAAACATATTTTTCAATTTAAATTTTTTAGTAATGAACATATGTTCGCAAAAGTCACAAGATTTTTCCCACATCCAAACAAATTTTGACTATATATGGAGAAGTTTTTACCTTTTAAAAACTTTTTGTGAAAATTAAACGATAAATTACTTTGAGACACTAGGCGGAATATAACCTTAATCAATGTCTCAATTCTTTCGTAAGATAATGTTATTTAATGACTTAATTACATTTGCATTGAATAAAACTAAAACATAAGTCATTTCTTAATGTAGAATTTAAACTTTTTTATTCCTGAAATAGGATTTAATAATGACTAGTGAAAAGAATAATGTCCAAGTGATGCTGGACATTTAGTTGAATAATAACTAATAGATAATGACCAATGGTCCTACATTAAGAAATAAAAACATATGGTCCTATATTGAGAAAGTCATTATGTTTTAGTTCTATTTAAATAAATTAGTTTGATTGTGTCACAGAAAATTGCTCGTGTTCGCATTCCTTCGGTGGGGAAAGCCATAAATCACGCCGGTCAAACATTTATCACATCATCAGGTAAAATTGTTACTAATTAATGGAGTAATACTAAAAGAAACCACTTTTTCAAGTTAAACTAAATAAAATATAATCATCAAGTACATGCATAAAAATTATATTGCATATTAAAATGGAAACAATTTTTTAAATTCTTTTGCAAAGATGAAGGCATAAACCTAATGAAACAATTTTTGTACTAAAATGTACTCCGTAATATAATTTTTATTTAATTGAATATTGATGGTCAACATTTATTCATTTTGATTAAAAAAATCCCGAACTGATTGAATATTCTGGAATGGAAGTAATACTTTGTAATTTACCATTTCATTTTACAGTAAAATTTGTACTAAAAAAGAAAGAAAAATCGATTATTTAAATTCGCTCCTTTGGAGTGAACAGTGAACAACTTAGTTATTCATTATCTAATTCTTTGATAAAATTTATTTTTCCTAAAAAATACTTAAATTCAAATTATTCTAAATAATTTAGTCTCATGAGCAATAGCTTAGCTCGCACAACAACGACAATAAAGCCGTATCCTACTATCATGTTTGTTGTGAGATCATGGAGCAAAGGTTCCCAAGTTTTAACTTTTTAGGTCTCTCACACATACAATATAAAATATTTGTGAGCCACGTGTTGTGTGAGAACAAAGTGACATAGTATGCTAGAGTCATGTTACTTTGATCATATAAGTATGTTAATTTGTGTCTATGTGTGTACAGCTGCAGTGGCAACCCTAGTTTTTGTTGGAGACAGACAAATCGAACAAACAAGCAAAAGACAAGCCAAATATCACGATTGATTGTATTTCTATTCATGCACAAAAAGGAACTTTTATATTGGCCACCATTATAGTTGCTCCTTGTGTTATTCTACTAGGACAATCCCTATGACTACATCCTCAAGATTTGCATAGATACATCTTTCTGAGATCTTATTTTTGTAGAATTTCATCAAGTTTGTAATAGTAGTTGTTATTGTACGTTTAATGTATGAAGAGTACATAGAATTGATTTGCTAAATTATTCTTCAGACTTATAGTAATAGAAATTAGATACATACTCGTGAATATGATGATCAAGATATATATGACTCGTGAACTTTTATCTAATCCAATACATAAACCAGACTTTAACAATGGAAAATTTATTGAGAGATTGGAAGTTTGTTTGAGATTGTTGAAATTTGTTTTGCCTCCAACCTAGGAAATGAATTCACATGATGACCAACAAATTAAAGGAAATTAGAACAAATTGATAGTTACAAAGTTACAAAGTATATCCCAAATTAACAGAACCATCTATTTTTAATAATAGTTATTGTTGCAAATAAATATTTCTAATAAAAGTGTTGGATTTTGGAAATTTAAAAATAATGATAAAGAATTTTTTGTGAGGTGAAAAAATTGTGAATAACGTATTTTTCATAAAAGAAGATTAGAAAAAACAAGTGGAAAGTAAAATTTACTCCTTTCGTCCTAAAATTATCATTTCAGTTATTATTCACACGGTCAAACTTAAATCATTTTCTTTACCTAGTTTTGTTAGTTATTTGATAAAATAATATAGTTTTGTCACCTTTTGTTTTGTAGAACTTTTGATGTAGTTTTTAAATATATAAATTTTATTTTTAAATTTACACCTACAAATGTTGGTCAAACCTCATAAACACAATCGAAAGATAGTTTAGGACAGAGGGAGCATTTTGACGCAGTAAAAGATTTAAGTGTACCCTTCCGTTTCATGGAATAAAGAAAAAGTATGTAGCAAAAATTTTCTTAGTATATTTAAAAATATTTACAATTAAGTACTTTCTCCATTTTATTAAATGTCTTGTGTTTCCTTATTTAGATATCTCAAAATAGATTTTTTATTCCATTTAAGAAAATAAATGAGTAATTGATTATTATTCTTTAATTTCATATGCATAATCATCTACCATACAGTTTCACTTGTTTTTAAAATCTGTAAAAGTAATGCATTTTTTAAGAACACAAAAAAAAAATTCTCAAAAGTTTTAAAAAGAACATTAAAAATTTGTGTGTTCATTATTATTATTCTTATGTTTTGAAAGGAATTTTTGTGTATATTAAAAAATGCAATATAAATTTGTCAACCGTGCTAATAGATTAAACTTTTGGAGTGGGGGGAAACTCAAATGCAAAATGACTAAAGTCATTATATTCATCTAAATTTGTTAAATTGCTCTTTAGAAACACATTAAGGTGTAAATTTTATGGTCACCCCAATGAAAATGTAATTAATCCATATTCTCAAAGTACGTTTGATAGCTTTTCAAATCTAGAAAAAAGAATCAAATAGAGAATGATGTCGGCAAATAGCCTGAGTATGAGTTGATTACCAAGCAACCGAAGGATTTGAGATATTAGTTAGAGATGTCTCTCGCTTGTATACCTTTTTTATTGGTAAAAAAACAAATTTAAATGCACAAAATAAATTTGAATATTTAAGATGTGGATTTAAGCCACAATTGGAGAGATCAATTACAAATAATGTTACTCGGTAGTATTTTAAATAATTTGTTAATTACACAAATTAATTTTTAAAAATAAAATTAATTAAATAATATCATTAAATAATTCTTTTAAAACACAAAACTCAAATATGATTGACTAGGGGCTAGGTCCGAGCCAAATAAATCTAGTCGAACACATAAAAAATGCTAAGAGTGGACTACTTTTTTTTGGCGCGCCCGAGCAGAGCAAAACCCTAACATAGACAGCAACTCGCGGAGCAATCGGAGCTCCAAATTGGCCGGGAAATGGCCGGATTGAGACTTGTGACAGTCAGAACTAGTGCCGGAGAACCAGTCCTCGACGCCGGAAACGGCGAAGAACTCGCGCAAGTCCTACCGGCCGTCTCTCTTGTGCTCGGCAACCACCCTCCTCTATCCCCGGGCACTCTTTACGTCACTACCAGGTAATCCCTTCTCATAATCCATGTCTGTAATCTATATGACTTATGATCCTCCAGTTTCAGTTTTTATTTCGATCTGTATTGGTAAAATATGCAGGCAAGTGGTGTGGTTGAGCGATACAGACAAAGAAAAAGGGTATGCGGTCGATTTCTGTCACATTTCACTTCATGCCGTCTCAAGGGATCCTGAGGCTTACCCTTCTCCTTGCATATATGCCCAGGTAAATTAATTTATTTTTCATATTTTATACTCCCTCCGTCCCAATATAAAGAGTTCTCTCTACTATTCCAAAGTCTAACTATATTTTCCTCTTTATGCATTTCATAGATCATTTTATTAAATTAAAATAGTCAACCCAGCACTTGTTTTGTAGACGTTTGATGTAGTTTTCATATATATCATTTTTATTTTTAAGTTCTACGCCAATTTTGAAATCTATGGAATTGAATATAACTTTGGTTAAGGATTGAAAACCGAAATAGGACTCTTTTATTTTGTTTGGGGGGTGGGTGGGGGGGGGGGAGGTAGTATCTACTTGGATTTTTTTTATTCAACATCCTCCCTTGAAACTTAACAGATTAAAAATTACTCCGTAGCTCTTATGTTTGATGAAATGCAGCTATCAATTTTGAAAAAAGAATTTTGCTTAGTGAAATAAATCTGAAACTAATATAAACCATATGACCTTGAGTTCTTGCCTTTTTCTTATAAATGTATTTTAGTGCTTCTTAATCTGCAACAATATAGTACCCTTCCCCTTTATTTGGCCATGAGAAATGTTCACATTTTCACCACATTTGCTTATTTCCGCAATATACATTGAGTAATGATGAACTTTTTTTTGTTTGAATCTTGAAGATTGATAATGGGGATGATGATGATAATGTGTCAGGCAGTTCTGATTCTGAGCCTAATGAAACATTAGAGTTGTCAAGGATCACAGAGTTTAGGCTCGTTCCATCAGATTCTAATCAAGGTGATATGCATCTATTCTCTTCCTATGTGTTTCAGTTCTTCTTGGTTTGCACCATCATCATCATAATGTGCTGTATTATATTCATGCTTTCAGTGAATCTGACTGTCGTCACTTTCATTATCTTTTGGGTATCATGTAGTGGAGGAGCTATTTGAGATCTTCTGTGAATGTGCTGAGCTAAACCCTGAACCCATTGAAGGTAATTACGGAGTACAATATTTTATCGACTCTTGTAGTCTTTCTTCTTTCTGTTCACTTCCACACATACCTTCTTCTGAATAAACTCGCTTCTGTATTTGCTTCTCCAGAGGAAGAACAAGAGCATAATTGGATTTTTAGTGCTGATCAGTTGCAGAATGAACCAGCAGGCATAATCTTAAAGGATTTCTTTTTTTTTTGTCCAGTTCATGGTTTGCTCTCTGTCCCGTAACCAGTTTACCATGGGCCATTTTTTTCTGACTTTGCAGAGGATGATGAATCTGAATGGATGGTTTTACAGAATGGATCCAATTCAATTGGTTGTTCTAATGGGGATGACTTATCTCATACAGTGCTTCAGGTATCCTTTTAGGCCTTAGGTCCATATCAAACTTCTGATTTGTGTTACCTAACCCGAAACCCAGTAGGAGTGTGTTTTTCTCTGCCCAATGGATCCGGAACAGGTCAGCACGTGTGTGTATTTCATACTCCCCCTGGTCCTAAAAACATGGGATGTTTTGATTTTGAAGAGATTTAAGGGGAGTGTATTTTGGTATTGAATTTCCAGAAATGTCCTTTGATGTGATGGGTAAAGGTAGATTTGATTGATAGGTTATTAGTAAAAAGGTATGATGTAATAGGTAGAGTATGAAAAAGTAAGGGGTAAAAGTAACTTTTTAATAGAAATAAGAAGTGTTTTTTGGGACGGATGAAAAAAGAAACACCCCATGTTTTTAGGACCGGAGGGAGTATACTACAGAGTATATAGGAGTTTTGTACTGTTCTTATACCAGTAGTGGTGCCTGGCTAGTCGCATTTCATGCTAAAATGCTGACTAATTCGACGTGCATCTGTTTTTCTGTCTGGTATTGGGATTGAGGATTCTCTCCATTGATTTTGGTGTGAAAAATGGAGTCTTGATTTTGATGATTTTTTTTTTGTTGCAGCTTCAAATCAACGATAATCGGTTTGAGGATGCAGAAGAGATGGACAGTGAAGATATCAACCAGCAGCACAGAGCTGCTACAAGCTAGAAACTGCAACAACATTTACCATTCTATGGTAATTTCCCCTGTAGCACTCATGTTTTGGTAGCATTGCTATATTTTGACATTGAGTTTTGCTCCATCAGATTATCAATTGTAGAACAAGTAGAATTGCCTCTGTGTTTTTTTTGTGTGATTTTGGATCTATGATATTGTCACACTATGAATGACATTAATGTTGCCCGTGCCATCGTTTTATCGATAATGTGTGTCAATTTCGGTCTCACCCTAAGAGTTAAAGTGATGTTTTTCTCTTTTTTTTGTACTTCATTTGCATTTATGGGAAAAAATATATTGGAATTGGATTTAACATTGCAAATATATGTTGGATTGAGATGCGAATTTGGATAGTGGGTCTCCTTAACGGATACGGATAGGTCATAGCGTATTCTATCTGGATATTGTTCGTTTACATCCCTAGATCAATCACTGGAAAATTGGCTTTCAATTTTGAAGTTGATAGTGATAGGAGTTTACTCCCTATATAGAGAACCAAAAAATCCTATGAATGCTAAATTTTATTAAACTCGTTCGATAATTTTACTCTTAAGTATATGAGGACATTAGGTACTGAGTGATAATTTTTGCTTCATAAATGTTTCTATCTTTGGCATCTTCATCATCAATTGATTAAGAAAAGGTTATTCCATATGATGAACTATTTGTGTCAGGTGTTTGAATGTTTTAAGATACTCCGTAGTTCACAAATAGTTTTTAGTTTTTAAAACATTTTTTTTGAAAAATAGTTTACTTTTTATTATTTTAAACACAAACATTTTTCTCTTTAAGAAAAAAAGAAAGGAAAAGAGATTAGTAATAAAGAAAAAAAAGGGAGGGGTGTTGGTGTACGTTTTCAAAACCATAAGGGACAACGGAGTTGTTCATTTAATATTTGAAGGCTATTTTAGTCTAAAAGGGTATTGACGTAAGAATATTAGAATCACATGGACAACAATGTAAGCTTTGAAATCATGAAGGGTAATGGTGCACATTTATCAAAACACGAAAGGTATTGGCACAATAAACTCTCAAAAAATTGTAGGTCAAAAAGTTGAGATTCTCGAGATAGAATCTTTTAACTTGTACTCCGTAATTCACTTTTATAAGACGAAGAAGCTATACGAAAAAAAATGTTCATCAAACATTTTTAATACGAAGTAGCCATTTTGCCATGTGTTTTCATCAAAAGATTTTTTTTAACACCAAGCATATTCACTTTTATTGATCCAAATATTGGACAAGTATATTTTTAGCACCAAATGTATAGCGAGTAATTTACTATAAGAAATTATTAGCAAATGAGGACAAAGCTTAATATACACTAACACATTTTCAGTGACATCACTTATAGATATTCGTCTTGTTTGGGAACAACATTTTCGATTAATATTAACGTTTTGGATAAAATTTTAATGGTGTAGACTAATTTTGTCAACACTAACGCTAAAGACTACCGTCGAATAACTTTTTCAAAACGCTAACGCTAATCTCTTAAACTGATGCCTAACAGGACCATTGACAATTTTTCAAAATACTTATGAATTCGACGATTTTATTGATACTGTATATCATTAACAAATTTCCAAGTAGACGAATAATATTAATGAAAATAAAACGATGTACCCTATAATATAATAATTAATAAAATCCATGACATAGATAAAAAATCATCCAACAAATGGATACTCCCTTGTTTGAGATACATATTTGGGCCTTTAATTGGTTATCACTTTAAATTCACAAGTGGACTCAAGCCCATACCTAATGCTTTCCGCTAACCCTGAAAAGAGTATAAAACCTTCTCTTCGACTCTTGCCGGCCTCCCATTCCAGTTTCCAGGGTTCTTCGTGCTTCCGCCACAGGTATCTCCGATCGCTAAGCTCAGATCTTCAATCCTTCTCGTCTTCGGCTTTCGATTTCCTCAACTTTTTGAATTTCTGTTTCAATTTTCCAGATATGAAACTGTGTTTTTTTAGGCTCGTTCAGTTGTTCGGATCGAACTTTTACGAGTGCATATTACAATGAGATTGAAATTAACTCACTCCGGATTAAGAGATAACTAACCAAATACGCAGATAATAGTATTATTCCAAAATTTTGATAATATATGCTCTTTTTCGCTATGTGTTTTTTTTGTTGCTGAAATTACAAAGTTTGATGTTGAGTTTTAGTTCATATGCACGCTCACATAACAAAAATCATGAGATTTTATTTGCAGTATCTTGTCATTTGAAATCCGAATCCAAATGTAAAAAATTCTGTTTCAAAAGAACGTTTTTGTGACCTCATGTCTTTTTTTCAGAACAATTAAGCTATTGGTGACTAAAAATGAAAACTTTAACATATCTTTGTTTTTATCAAACTCTCATACTAGTGTGACATTTGCCTCTGGCAACAGGGATTTTTATTGTATATTTGGGAGTGAGAAAACCCTAAATATGGCTTACAAGCCTCCGAAGTCAACCAAGCCTGGGCTGGAAGAACCTCAGGAGCAGGAGCACAAAATCAGAATTACACTCTCCTCAAAGCATGTCAAAAATCTCGAGAAGGGTATTTTTATCATACTTATTAATTTAAGATCTTACAAATGTTGAGGTTGTGCACTAGTGTAATTGTGTAATGGGAAAGATGCCTTGCTCTTGACTTTGATGAGATGAAATGGGAAGGAAGTGTAAGAAATGGTCTGAACTTCATCACTTCATCCAAACAAGGTGGTAGACCAAAGTTAGAATGTTTGACCAAAGTTATTTTGAAGTCAGTATATTTGAAAACTAGTGTTTGATTAAGATAATAAAAATTATACTCTTTATACATTAAAATGACATCAAGCATTGCAAAACTGTATTCATTTAAAATGACATCTAGGTTTACTAAAGAATTGATGACTTCACTATTTTATTTTATCCAATGATCAAAGAAAATATGTAAAGAAAGAAGAAATAGCTTGATCTTTGAATATTGAAAACTTATTTTGGGATGGAGGGAGTATTAATTTCTGGAAATTCCATTCTCAGTCTCAAGTTTTGATGCCCACAGTTTCAGTATTCCTTCATATTTATATTGGAAATGCATAATTTCAACAATTTAGGTCATGATAGTGGATTTTCATTAAATCATAGAAGCTATGAGCACAAGTAAGAAAATGAAACTCCCATCATCCGGAAATGTTCTACCTATTTGACTTTTCCTCGTCTCCAAAATTGTACTTTGAGCACTAATACATTTATTTATACATCGATATATTTTATAAAAATTTGATATTTGAAAACTATGTTTCAGTAGGAATATATTGATATTAAAGTCATGCTGATTTAATTGGTGGTTAATAAGAACAAACAGTTTGCATTCTGATGTTGTCTGCTTATTGGTAGATTCGCCTGTAGAAAAACACTTGATTCTTCATTCAATTGACTACAGGATTATGTGGCAGCCATATGACCCAATTCTCATACTGATTTAATTGGTGGTTTTTGCTATGAAATCAATTTTACAGTGTGTGCTGATTTGGTGCGCGGAGCCAAGGATAAAAGTCTCCGTGTTAAAGGACCCGTGAGGATTCCCACTAAGGTTCTTCACATTACCACCAGAAAGTCTCCATGTGGAGAAGGTATTATTTTTTTCTCATGTGCTAAGGTTGGAATTTCTAAAGATGATATATATTAGGCTTTCGATAGTGCTTGGTCATTCATTTGCCTTAAAATCTTTGTCCCAAAATGATGCTCTTTTTTTGCACTTCAAGATATCATATCCACGTTTTTTTTTCTGATTACCCCTACTAAAGCTTCTCAAATTTAATGATTAGTAAATGCAACAAATTTAGAAATGGTAACTATCTTTTGGAAACAGCCTTGTCCTCCCCCTCCCCTCCCAGGCCTTTTGCTGGGGTTTTCTGGTTTTCTCTTGTTTTAGATTGTAACAATCTCATCATCATTATTGTTTTATTCCACAGGAACCAATACGTGGGACAGATTTGAGCTAAGGGTGCACAAGCGTGTCATTGACCTATTCAGCTCTCCCGATGTCGTGAAACAGATCACCTCAATCACCATTGAACCCGGAGTTGAGGTTGAGGTCACAATTGCTGACCCTTAGACCAAGTTGAGTTCAGCAACTACTTTCTTTTCCCCCTTTCTCCGTGTTATAATTTTTGTTTTGTACTTTTTCTGTAAGGGATACAGTTCCCTCAACTTCTCTTCATGTCCAAACTTTATTCTCTTTTATCCATGTAGACTTTGTGAGTGAGTTTTGGCACTATAATTTTCTGATCAATCTAAGGGAGACATTCAGTTTTTCATCAATTTTCTGTCTTGGCTCTATGCGCTTTATCCCTCAACTTTTACCCTTCTTGGAAGGCTAGAACATGAAGAATGTGAAATGTTCTTTAGAACATTTGTCTTAGAATAATAAGATACTAAGGAGTAAGATTTTGATTTAAATTGTTTGTTTTTTGCTATTGGTAGTCTGGGGTTTTTTACTCCTTAGTCCATTGTGTTAAACTTCGAGTAATTATAGCATTATTGAACGAAAATTTATTCATATGAAAATAATACATTTCTCAATTTGTCCTATATAAGGATCTCTTATTGCATCATATTGCATCCAACGGATCGAATTTGAAGAGAAGATAAAAGAACATATCCTATTTCCGGTGGAGTCTAAAACTAAGAATTGGGAATTAAAAATTTTGGAGTGTAAAACTAAGAATTGGATATAATACCACTTCTCTTTCAGTTTGTTCAGTTTGATTTAGCCAAAATTTGGAGCTTCAATGATTTTCAATGTGCATTGCTAGTATAGTAAAATAAAAATTTAAAAAGTTTTGAATAAGATATATATTTAATAAAATCATTTTTATAAAATTATACATTACTTCTCTGTTTAAAAAATAAAATAATATTTAATATACTTTTTCCTCTGCCTTGAAATTGTATTTTTTTATAGTAGAAAAGATGTGAAATGATCATTATACACAATACACTCATCTTTTATTCCCCAACCTCTCTGAATTTATGTTTCTTTCTCTTCCTCTCAATCAACTCTCCATATTTGCGACACTCTTTCTTTTAATTGGATCTAGATTAAGTTTTTCGGAAGAGGGGTATTATTTGAAGTCAAATCGGGAAGAATATTTTTGAACGGAGGAACTACATTTTTAATTTAAATGAAACTCAAAATTCATGTATTTTTATTATAAAAAATTAAACTGAGAGGTAATGTTTTAGACAGAGGGAGTATCTTGACGCTACAAGATTAGAAACCAGAGTTTGGGGCTACATAAGAACAGATAATAATATACTCCGTATGTATTTATTAAGCCCATTCGTTTAGTTAGTTAATACTTCAACCAATTCGGCCCGTTTCGACTATGTAGGGGTCCGGCCCACTCAGCTCATTCTCACTCACTAGCCAATGGATCATTCTAAATTTTACCCATTTGTGAGTTTTTGTCTAGTTATGATTTTTTTTCCAACCATTTTCAATCTTTGATGTTAAATTAAATAAGATATATATTGTATACCAATTAGTTAAAATAATATTTTAAAAATATTTTATATAATAAACCTAATAGAACTATTTTTATTTCAATATCTAATATCATTTTTATTTAATGTGAGCTACAAATTTATCAATTTTAACCAAAAAATTAAAAATTAATAAATATTCCAAGACGGATGGAGTAAAAAAATAATATATAAAAAAAAGAGTATTGGTACTAAGAAATGAGGAAAATCAACGACAAAAAGAAACAATGATGGGCTACGCGTTATGTACCGTAACGGCGACACAAATCACTTCACCTCTCACTCTCCTGGATACTGTCATTCCGTACCCATCCAACCTCCTAAAGCAATGAATAAAACAACAAGATAACTAAATTGTGTTTATTGACGTTTTCTTTTCACGAAGTATTTAGTTTATTTGAATTTGTATATTATTCCATATTTTAGTCTTATTTAATTAAATTTTTATTTTTAAAAAAACTAAACTCATTAACCTATTTAGTTAAAGCATAAACTAACTATATCTCCAATGTTAGAATAATAGACCAACGCTAGAGGGGGGTGAATAGCGTTTGATCAAGAAATCGCAGGAATAAAAATGAATAAGCGATAAGTAAAGAGAAAAGAAAGAGGCACACCGATTTTACCCTGGTTCACCACGACTTGTGGCTAATCCAGCCTCCCGAGAGACTCTCTCGAGCTACACTATTATCTCGTTAAGCTTAACGGTGCTTAACAAACCCGTACAACTTGAGAATTCGAGTCACACGAATCTCAACGAACCTTCGAAGGAAACAACCCTTCCTTCGAACAACAAGAGAAATACCTTCTCTTGTCAAGTGTCTAAGAACACTAAAAACACTCAAGAACAATACTCTCTTTTTAGAGTGGATATTGAGTAAACTAAGAACGCTCAAGAACACAACACAAGCTTCACAAAAATGGCTCTCAAAAGCTATGAATAATTAAGGAATGATTTGCAATGAAAGAGTAGGAGTTGTGAAGTAATGTGATGTGTAAAACAGACCCAAACACCCCATTTTATAGTAGAAAAATAGGCTCCAACGGACTAAAGTATTTAAGGGGTGATTGGCATAATTTGTGGGATTTGATGAAATTTGGGTCTGTTGAAAATCACCCAGACAGCGCTGTCCTAGGCCTGGACATCGCTGTTTTAGGCTTGCGGTTTGAAAAATGGGAAGCAACGGTCATGCCAACAGCGATGTCTAAAATCCCTACATCACTGTTTTGGCTGTTGACTTCCAAACAAGGAAAGTTTTAGCCTTAAATTCCTTCCAACGGTCAGGTCTCTACATCGATGTTCTATACTAAAACATCGCTGTTTAGGTCTGCCTTTGGAGATGGAAGTTTGGCCTGACAGCGCTGTTGCTGGGTCAACATCGCTGTCCAGAAACTTTCTGCCAATGCACTATATTTTTGGCTTAGGTTGGACAGCGCTGTAGGGAAGCCTACATCGCTGTTCCAGAAGTTTCTGGAAATCCAACCTTGGCTCAACAGCGATGTCTAGTGTCCAACATCGCTGTTGGAAGACTTAACGCCAAACCATGTTTTTAGCTACCCAGGCCAGACAGCGCTGTTGATTACCTCAATATCGCTGTTGGGCTGGTTTAGCCAGACCCATGGTTGGTTTAGTCACTCCGTTAGCCGATGTCAAAAACGCAAGTTCTCCAAAATAAAAACCAAGTTTAGAAAACATTTGTTTATTTCATTTTGCTAAGAAATCAAGTAAAACATCTTAAAAATCACGTTATTTAGTTGAAAACCACGGCTAGCCGAGTTCGCGCCGTTTCGCATGGTTTTCACTAAACGACCAAAAACGGAAGGTGGTTTTTGAGGCGTTTTTGTTGGAGAACTATTTAAATATGCCCAGAAGTAAAAACCAGTCATAAAAAGTTGAAAACCACTTGGTTGGTTTGGACGCCAAAAACCAATGCCGAAAACCGAAAGCCGAACGCCGGTTTCTGAAAGCCGAACGCCGGGTGGCTTGGTTTTTGGCTTGGGCGAACTCCAAGTGTTTTGAGCCAAGTTTAAAACTTAAGAAAAGTATTTTTGAATATGTAAAAGAGATTTTATGAATTGAGCCTAGAGAGCCAAGATTTGGAATTTTGTGCCGGTCTTGATCACATTAAGACCGACTCAATACAATTCTAGTTCTTCGTTCTTGATTCTGGGTTCTTGGTTCTCAAGTCATCATGCCATGTTCCTTCGCCTTAGTTTTGCTCACTTTAGCTTCGATGTGTTGCGGCGGTTTGGCATTATAAAAACCTGTCATAAAAACCGAACACAGTTTAGTACGACGTAGGCGTAAACCCGTGTTCCAACATCCAACTCCAATTCATCGATTCTCATCTCACTGAAATCAATCTCATCTTACTCCCATCTCCCTTTCCAAATATGAATCCCAACGGTGACTACTTCCCCATCCAGCAATGTGACATTGATGGACTCATCCGATATGCAAACTCTGTTGGCTTTCAGGATAATGTGCCACTGGAAAAGTAAATTGATTGGGTGACCAGTTTGCCCTTTTCTCGGGCTCCAATGATAGCCCCTACCAACTGTCGGTCGTGTTAATACGGACGACTACGATATTTTTAGAGTTGGAGTCCATGGGAGAAGGCCAAAGCAAAGGGAAGGGCAAGAAGACAAACGGGCGGAAGTAAACCCGACAGAAAGTCTAGCATTGATAGAGTTGTACGTTGACGAGTTGGAGGACACCATCATCAGAAACTTCCAGAAGATCAACTTATTTTGAAACCATGTTACGGAAAAGTACACCACTGAGAGGCTCGTCGGTACGCCAGAACATGACGAGAAGATACTTTGAAAACACTATGGGAAGGTCCACTCAAAAGTCCAAAAGTTTGGTGGCATGTATGCCACAGCTGTCTAAAAGACGTGGCCACGTAGGTCCAACACCGAGGGCATTCTCTTGAAGGAGATGAACATTTACTTCCAAGCAGAAATGAAAACTTTCAAGTTCTTGGACGTTAAAAAACTTCTGCATGCAGAAGAGTCTGAAAATCAGCATTGGGGCGGATGCTGGGGAATCGGGGCCGAAGCGAACCCTTTGAGACTGGTTAGTACTCGACGAGCGGGGGTGGACAGTCCATCAACCTCAATGCGTCAGGGGACGACTTCAACTCTCTGGGTGAGGAACCCAGCAATCCGAGCTGTCTGATTCAGAGGAAGGCCACAGAGAAGACGAATGAAAAGACTAAGGCTAAGGCTTCGAGTATGCCACCCCACCAAACACGACATTGGATAGAGTTGAGGCCATGATCAAACAGGGGAATAAGTAGTTTCTAATCTTTTAGTATTTATAATTTTAACTTTTAGCATGTTAAATTTCCTCATTTTATCAATGTAATATTTCTTAACTTTAATTTAAGGCTCCCTCCGTCTTAATTTAAGTTGCTTGTATACTCTCCACATGGTCAAACTTCAAATACGTTCTTAACCCATTCTCGTGACACATTTAAGAAAATATTATACTCTTATGACCTCTTATTTATTTACTAGATTTTTTTATGTATTTTTTTAAAATATAAATTTTATTTTTGTTTTCTTACCAATTTTCAAATAGATTTAATTGAAAATTATTTCATTCAAATAATTTTGTTTATAATTGTTATAATCTTTTTTATTTGTTTTTATAATTTATCTATGGCTGTTGCAATATTCACCCTCATTTTGGCTATATCTACTCTTTTATATTAAATGGACAATTTTACTCTTAAAAATGGTCTTGCATCAATATGGTGAAAACAACGGTGTATATAGGATCACCGTACCCCTTATTTATTTCAATTAATAGATTAATATTTTTATTAAGTTCATTTAAATTTTTAATTAACGAATTATTAATAATATAAACCAAACAATATAATGAGATAGGGTGAAAGTGTGTAACATTACAAGTGTTTGGTCTAATACAGATTAAGAAGAAAATAATAATGTGTCAAGAATTTGGGAAGGAGAGAAAAAGGGCTCCATTGTAAATACACTAAACCCCACCAAAAACCAATTTATGATTGACAATAATGTTTTACTTTAATTTGTATTGTACCCTATGTGTATATGCAATACAATACTTTTAGGTATGTGGTCGATTCCATCACCGTACGAATTACTTACTCCCTAATTATTGGGGCACCCGAATACATACATAATTATCTAACCCAAGTACTTTCTCCCAATCAATTTTTTTAAATACAATTTCCTTTTTTGAATGTTCAAAAAAACCTTTTGCTCATTTTTTTTTCTTTGATTTTTTGGTAATAAATATATAGCTCAAAATATTTTCAATTAGTCATTATTCAAGTAAATGTTTGTCATCAGTGGTCATTATGGACATTATAAAGTGCTATTTAGGGAAGAAAACAATCTAAATGCTATTTAGAAAAATGACTTAAGTTTTAGTGCTATTTAGTGCAAATACATAGAGCTTTTTTTGATTTTTTGGTAATAAATATATAGCTCAAAATATTTTGGTCCATTGAAAAAAGTGAATTATATACTCGTATTTTTTAATTTTTTAACATATTTATTGAATTTCGTGAAAGTCAAATTATTTAAATTTTTTTTGGGGAGTGTATAGTACGTAGGTTAGCATTGAAGAAAATTCATGTCAAAGAATTTATTTTTTGAAAAAAAAAAGTTACGAATTGGAGTTGCGGTAAATTTGGGAGGGTGAAATCAAGATAATGTACGCCCCGTTTGGTATCAGCGTTAGAGATTAGCGTTAACATTTTAAAAAGATTATCTGACAACAATCTTTAGCGTTAGCCAGTGGCGGATTCAGAACAAAAAATAGTTGGGGGCACAAATTTATAAAAGGACTTATGTGCTAATAGAGTCTCCCTACAGCTTCTTGCAAACTTAGACTATTTTTTACTCTAATATTTAAATATTCAATTGGAATATTTTTTTTTTTTTTAATTTGATAATATACGTAGTATATGATAAGAGAAATTATGAATTGGAATGGGCTCTCCATAATTTTTGGGGCAATGAACAAGAGCTAAAAAAGAGTAAATTCCATAATTGGTCCTTTATAATAGGGGGGTTTCCATATTTAGTCCTCTATTATCAAATATTACCCATGTAATCCTTTTTTTAAGGGTATCTTTTCACAAATGGTCCTTTTTTTGTCTTCTTCCGTGTTTGTGTTAATTTAAAAACTAAAAGTATAGTTTGACGTCAACATTATGTCTAGTAACGTGTTCTAATATTGGTTAAGCGGATAACACAAAAATAGTGACTATGATTGTGGGCTAGGATTCTGACGAAAGATCACATTTGTAGACTATAGTTGTCGTAAAAAGCGACTATAATTCACAAACGATGCAAACGAAACAACCTTTGGAATTGTGTATGACAAAAAAGATATATTGTCATTGTGAAATTACACTTTTAGCCCTCAAATTAACACCAACATGATAGAAGATCAAAAAATGGACTATTTGTGGAAAGGTTCCCATATAAGAAGGACCACGTGGGTAATATTTGATAATAGAGGACTAAATAGGGAAACCCTCTGTTATTAAGGACCAATTATAGAATTTACTCGCTAAAAAACTTACTTTAGTTGGAAAAATTAGTAGGGGGCATTGGCCCCCAACTAATATATGGTAGATCCGCCAATGACGTTATCTTTTTCAGAATTAACCTATAGCATTAAAATTTTATCCAAAATGCTAACGCTAATCAACAATGTTGTTCCAAATAAAGCCATAAGCAACAAAATTTATTTCTTAAAATGAATAAGAGTTTTAAAAAAATGGAACGACCAAAATAAAGGAGAAGAAAAATTTGATACTCTGTATATACAAATTGTGGGGAATTTTTAGAGAAAAAGGCCAAAAGATCTTTGGTAGGGTGTAGTGGAGTACCTCATATGCTAAAAACAAAACAATGGGTTTCCTATTTAATTATATTGTAGCTAATAATTATAATAGGGGAAAAAAGTTAAAGTAGAATAAAACATTGAAATATATCCAAATAGGAGTTTCATTTTTTTTTTGAAATAAGAGTCTAAATACATTTACATTATCTGTCATTACCATATTCATTACCAAAAAGTATAGTATAATGTTCATGTAAGATGCGACATTACCACAGTGCGAACTCCTATTTTGGTATTTTCTCTATGTTCTACTTCTATTTTGGCTGATTTCTTTTATTATATTATTAGACTAGTTACAACGAGTATTTACTGGGTGATTTTATTTTTAATTACTTGATTTTTTTTCATTTCCATAAAGGGATAATGGAATATGTAATGTTACTCGCAAAAAACACGAGTAATAAAATGACACATATTTTTGCAAAAAGAAGAAAGCATTGAGGACCACACTATATATATAGTCTCAGGACCACCCTTGCATGCTTCCATTCATTTCATTCACACAAAAACGTAATTATATATATACATGCTCCATATATAATTGAGTGTATTATAATTATTGCATTGCTAAACATTGCAATTTACATTTATTGAATGCTATACAACTAATCAAAACCCCTTAACTGCATTGCTAAACATAAGAATTATTTTTATATCCTATCCACCCACCACACTCTTGTACTCCGTAGAATATAATGTAGATAAATCTAATATCATATTCCTTCCGTTCCGTAAAACCGTTCTTATTTTGACTTTGGTCAGATTTATTTTCATAATTTGACTTCTTAATTATTATATCCCTAACGTTGGAGAAAAAAAGAGAGAGAAATCATTTAAATAACTTGTTATATCAATGCAAAAAGAATGTATCGTAGTAAATTGCAACGACGTACTTTATTTGAATATATATTAGTCATTTTTTGTTAAAGTGGAAGTGTTTTTATTGCAAACGAAAAAATAAAAGAAAATTTGTTTTGAACACTCTCAAGATAAAAAAAGAATATTCCGTAACATATAAAAATGTAAGATACTCATCTGGCATTGTGAAATGCTCATACAGTGGCAACAGTGCCACATTAATTATGACAATGCTACTCTTATTTTGAAAATAAAAACATACGGTTCATCTTTTGATAATTTTTCTATATGTTAATCCTATTTAATTTTAGGCGATTTCATTAATTCTTTGTTACTAGTAAAAAAAGTCTGAGTTTGTTTTAAAAAAATCAAGCAAATGAAAAATTCAAGCAAATAAACCCAAGTTGTAGCAACAAAAGACAATGAAAAATATCAAATTAAATAGAAGTAACACCTTCTTTGTGTTTTAAATAGGATTTCAGATTGTCACTGTTTTCTCACTCTATACTGTTACAAGAGCGCCGCCGCCAGTTCACAATGTTAATCGCACAACCACCATTTACAGTGTTATATTGTTATCACTCTGTCATCATGCGTCCTGTTAAACTTCTATTTAGAAGATAGAAACAATGTTAATCTTATTTTGAAATTTTGATGATATTTTTTACTTTAATCTATGGGCCGGGTGTTTCTTTTAAAATAATCAATCAAAAAGACTACAAGTGTATGCATATGAACAAAAATTAAATGATGCAAACAAATTAAAAAATAAAAAAATAACAAGACAAATTAACATTGAAATATTTGCACTAAATAGCATTAAAACTTAAGTCATTTCCCTAAATAGCACTTAAATTGTTTTATTCTCTAAATAGCACTTCATAATGTCCATAATGTCCTGTGATGACAAATATTTACTTGAATAATGACTAATGCATAATGACTAAAAATGCTACATTGGGAGGAAAAACACATGTAATGTTATTTAGAAAAAGTTATTATGTTTTAATGCTATTTAAATAATTTCTCATTAACATTTGGGTCCAGCAAATACATACAAGTCGTACGAGGATTATATATATGTTCGTACGTCGTGGTGATCAGATATATTAAGATGAGTTGGATATCTTTAACATTATCGTTTGCGCCAACCACACACTCCCTACTATCTTACGATCCTTTCAAATATATAGTCTCACTAAAGAAATATTTTTATTTAAAATTTTTTATAAAATTAAAGTACTTATTACATACTCTCTCCGTTTCAAAGTAATAATTTACCCTTTTATTATTACTGTCTCTCGATAAGATTCATTTGCTTACGTATTTTTAATTGATCATTTCATAAAACAAAATATTCTTGTCACATATTTTTTTGTAAAACTTTAGTGTATTTTTTAAGAAATATTTGCACTAAATAGCATTAAAACTTAAGTCATTTCTCTAAATAACACTTAAATTGTTTTATTCCCTAAATAGCACTTAATAATGTCCATAATGACCAGTGATGGCAAACATTTACTTGAATAATGACTAATGGATAATGACTAAAAGTGCTACATTGGGAAAAAAACTCTTGTAGTGCTATTTAGGGAAAGTCATTATGTTTAAGTGTCATTTATGTAAAATCCTCTTTTTTTAAATATATAAGTTTCATTTTTTTTACTTCTATACCAATTTATAAATAAAATTACCTTAAAAATTATAGGATTTTGCATGTTGTTTAGATAACGAATAATATCTTTTTGAGACAGGTTGAGTATTCCAAAATTAAATAAAAAAATTTATAAAACAAAATGTGTAAAAAAATTTATATTTTATTTTATCTAATAATCAATGTAAATACTCCGTAAATATTATAAAAAGACCAAAATAGTAACTAGTAAGTGAGACAATATTTTGGGACGGAAAAAACAAACACGAATAGGACTATATGGAAATATACACAGGGATATTTTTAACACTGGACCATTTTATAAAACTACTCATGAAATAATATTCCATATTTTTTTTAATACTAATAACTCTAATATGAATTCAGAATATACTTCCTAGTTGTTAAGTTATACGGAGTAATAATAAATTAAAATACCAAAACCTACAATCAGACTTTAGAGTTTTTGATTGATTTAGTTTTTAATTGACATGTATAATATCAAAGTCTTGACGATAAATAAATCACAATTTTAAAATCTCAAACTCACCAAACTTCAAAAATGTACTCCTTATTTCTTAATATTCACATGCAAAATTCAAACAAAACCAAATATTGTCAGGAGGAGACATTAGTTTAAACGTTAAGGTGTATATAAAAAAATGTTTTCTCTCGGGCCTTTACATATGAAAGGGCATGGATGCCCTCCGCTAAATTAATGACATTTGGATACAATCTTAGGATCCGTTTGTTTGAGGAAAAATATTTTATTAAAAAATTTTATTTCTAATTTTCTTTATTTGATAACATAAGTGGTAAGAAAATATTTTTTGAGAAAATATTTTCCGTCGAAGATAGAAGATACTTTTCAAAAAAAATGATAGAAATAATTTTCAGAAAAAATATATTCTCTTTATTATTTCCTACTCAGTACTCGAGTCTCCTTATTTCACAAAGTATAAAGATCATACATGCGTGGATGATTTTACCATCTCCTTCTAGAATTTTTATATATTATTATTCCTGTATATTTATATTTTTTTAGTTTTTTTACTATTTGTTTTATAAATAACTTTTTTATTTTTATTTATTTTTTAGGCCATGGAAAATAAAAACTTTGTTGTTGAGCCAAGTGAGTATAGACTTTTTTTAAAGAAAAAAATTGCAAAAATACTCGTATTGAAATTTTAAAGTTACGCAGTTGACTGCACTGCACCCAAGTTGACCGGACCTGATGAAATCTGTGGAATGCCGTACCATGAAAAAGACTTGACTTTGGATAGAGAGGGGTAAGATGGACATTTCGCAGTAGAATTCATTGTCCCCAAGGATTCCTTCGGGACTTGTTATGTGACCGCATTGGCATCATCCATCCCCTCTTTTATTCCTTAGACATTAGGATTTCACTCTAGAAAGTCTAGATAGACCAAAAGCTTTTTTGGGTACTAATTTGTAGTCATCTTTATTAAAATCAAACTAGATTCTACGCAGTAATTTTGGGGTAATACTTATTTTTACACGTTTTTTCAAATTTCATTTATAAAATGAGTAGAAAAATGATGTTTGGGACTAACCCGCTCTCTCATGTTTCGTGAAGATGAAAAACACGCGTTAATCAATGTGTGATTGTATTGGCAAAACAATAAAGAAAAATTAACAGAAACACGGATTCTAAAAAAAGAAGCCATCGGGGCATGAAGTCTTTAAAAAATGTGGTATTTGTGTAATATGTCAAATTTTCTTGAAACATTTTCTCTTTGTACTCGTGCCAAAAGAGTTACAGGGGTGCATATCCCTCTGCGAGAAGTTAAAATCCGATTGAACTCTACCACTATATGTCAAAAGATGATTACAATTATCAACATGAATTAATAGTATCAAGTGTGTCTTTACAATCACTCTCTAGAATGACATGCTCCAACCCTCACATTATCATTGGTTCAAAGAATTTTGAAAAATAAAAATAAAAAAAATCATTTTATCATTTCCTAGCCAAATTAGAAGGAATTTTATTTCACATTCTCTTATATTACTCACTCAGATCCGTTTCAAAAAAGAGTTTCATCCTAAATTTTTGTTCAACCTACAAAATATTTCTATCCTATCTAAAATATCCTTAGAACTATTTCTAGCTATTATAAAGAAAAGGTATTCATGAGAATTTTAGGTGTGGACCCGAATTTTGAGTGAATATACTTCTACTTTGCATTCTCTCTCTAAACTTTATACAACTTAATATCTCCGGTGGTTTATGGCCATCACAAAGATAGTGTTAGTTTGTATCCAACTCAAAGCTCTTTCATCCTCATTGGGGAACAAGCATAGATGAGAACTCTGTTTAAGACATAATGTTTCATTTAAAATGCCAAAGCAGATTAATATGTGATTTCCACCATAAATGAAATGAATTAGTCATAAAACACACACACAACTTTCCTACACAAAAGATCTCTCCAAAATCATGTAAAGAATCACTACTAAACTCAACTACACATAACTTCATCCATCAACTCATGGTGATCACCATCCTCACTAGTGCAGCAGCAGCAAAACACTTGAGCATCTTTCTCTTCCTCACTTGCCAAATCTCCTCTCTCAAGCTTGGCTTGAGCAGCAATGAAGATCATTCTCTGGGCCCGGTCCCACCCCACCCTCGAATGCCGACACCCCAACCGCATGAACGACCAGTTGCACTTGACCCCGCCCGATGTCGCGTGGAGGAACAGAAGCCTCCCCGCGACCCGGCCCAGGGGCTGAAACTCGTTCAAACACGTTTCCCAAACTACCCTGCTGCTCTGAGGGTTTGCGGCCCTCATTCTCCCCGTCACCGGGTCCCGCTGCTTCACCTGGACCGCCCGGGCGTAGAGTGGGTCCAGGCCTTCGGACCGCCACCTCGCCAGCTCCGCCAGCGCGGCGGGCCCGTCCTCCTTCGGGACGAGCCGCACCACGAGGGCCTCCACGTCCTTCTCCTGCTCCCGCGACAGGCACTTGAAGGGCGGGAGGTACTTCCCGGACGGCGGGTCCCGCATCAAGTACAACGGGTCGAGCACGAACGCCGCGGCCCACGCCGGGCGATAAATCTTCCGAAAACGCCCCTCGACTATCTTCTCCACCTGCTCGTCCCCGACGTTGAATTTCGCGGACCAGTCTTTGATCCGCGACCTCAACGCCTGCCACAGGGGGAGGCAGTGCCCGACCAACGGCCTCTCGGCTTCGACATCTTTCGCCATTTCCCTTATGATCTTCACAAGAGAATGAACACCTTCCACCTGATTCCAAAACCCAACATCTTGAACCATGTCTGCAACATCTCTAGCAACAGGATTCTCCAAGCAAACTGCCCTAAATGGGTCCTCCAAGGAAATCATCTGAAGAACCCTAGCATTCCCCCTAACATCCTCCAACATAGATATAAAAGACCCAAGATTTTTACACATATTGCAGTGAGGGGAAGAAGGAACCCTAATCAACCCATTGAGGTCCACAACACCATGAGGCCTGAACCTGTTGAAAAGATTAGCAATCCTGAAGCAGTTATCAGTCACAGCTCTGAACAATGGGAGCTCCCTGCTGAAATCTTTGATCAGACTCAAGAACCCTTGGAAGAGACAGGGGAGATTCACCATCCAGTTGTTCTTCGTCTCTAAACTCCTCAAAGCCTTTGATTTATACTTGTCCGCAACCATCCCCACACATCTGGTGACGACATTGTTGTTGCTCTGCCCACCCCCGCCGCCGCCGCATATCCCTTCGACCGTCTCCCAGAAAACTTCCTCGGCGTACTGAGAAGGAACCGCGCCGCCTTTGAAAACCGCCTTGTGGAAGACACGTGAGCCGTTGGGGAGGTTGACGGTGAACTTAATCACACTGTCTTCTCCGTAGCCAAAGCTGTCTTTTTTCCATCCGTCCGAAGCGATTTGGAAAAATGGGGCATCTTTGATTCTGGCTTCGGATACCATTCTTGCTTGTTCGAATTTCGAGTCGAGAATCGGGCCGGAAAATTGCTTCTTGGACACCGGGGGCAATCCTACCTGGTTCAAGAAAGCTTTGAACTTGGGATGCTCGAGACTGGAAAAGGAGACGGAGCCGCAAGATTCGTAGAACCATTCGGAAAGAAGATTGAAAGCTGAATCGATTTGGTCCTTTTTCAGGGACGGGCCGGGGGAAAGCTTCGGGCTTTTCAGCTTCTTCACGCTGTCTTCGAGCATTGCTAAGGCGCCCAAATCTTCTTTCCCGCCGGACAAGACGAGATTGGGAGTGTGGGGTTGTGGGCAGTCGAGAAACCCGACAACAGGGCAGGAGCTGGAAGAAGCCATGGCCGCCGCCGGAGCTTGCTTGGAGCTCCGTTTCCGGTGGTTCTGCGAGGTGGGGGAAGATAAAGGGGGCAATTGAGAAACGGGTCTCATCACGGAGGTGGAATTCGGGCAGGTCCCGCTCTTGAGATGCTCCGTGGCGGTGCGAGACGGGTTGGAAGCGGAGAAGGCGGTGTCGCAGAGGTTGCACTTGAGCTTCACGGATTTGGGGAGGTTGGTTTCCGGGTTTCGAATCAGAATTGGCTCAAGGTGAGCCCAGTACCAAGCCCCTTTCCCTTTAACCGCCTTCTTACGAATCCCAACCAGGCTCTCGTACCGCTTGCTCACCCGGTCTTCCTCCGCCATTGTCTACGCCGGAGAAGAAATAGTCAAGAAAAGACAAACCCAGACCTTTTCTGGTTTCGATTCTTCTGTTTTCGCTCCTCCAGTGCTGGTTAATCTAGGAAACGGCTACCCGGCGCTGGATAGGTTCCACGCCGGAGCATCGCCGGGAAAAATGGCCTGCATGGGATGCCAATGATTGAGCCTGCCAAGTGTTCGAAGAATAGCTTAGCAGAGGAAAAAAAGCGAAGGGAAATTACAGGCTTTCAAAGAGAGAAAGGATAAAGTTAATGGGAGGAGGAGGAAGACGAAAGGGTGAAAGTGAGCAGAAGTGAGAAAACAAGTGTTTGTGTGTGTGTATGTGTGGGGTGGGGGGATGATGATGATGAGGAAGGGGGGAGTGAGGGCGGAGCACGTGGTGATGACGGCGCGTGTGGAGAATCTCCGAAACGGAGTCCCACTTTTGTCAGCAAGCCACACACACACAAATACACATGTTAAAATGTTAAATACTCCCCGTACTCCCTAATCTCAACCAAATTGACACCTTAAATTGTCAGATTTACCCTTTGTTTATTTGATGAGAAATAGTTAGATTTACCCTTTGTTGATTTGATGAGAAAATGATAAGAAAGATAAAGGGAAATGAGAAAATACCCATTGCAATAAAAAAATTTGTTTAGACGAGAAAAGAAAAAATTGTGAGGAATCGTACCAAAGTTTTCTCATCAACGAGGATGAGACAATGTACCATAGGAAAAAATTATTATCAAAATTATAAAATTGTCGTTTTTTTATCTTTTCTCCCTCCACTTTCCTATTAGGGAGTATTTTCTTATCATTCAAACAATATTTTTTTTTTTTCAGTTTCTCTCTATTTTTTCTTATTGTCATTTTCTTTCTCATTATTTTCTTTTCTTATCCAAACAAAGGCTTAAGTTATGTACTTCCTATTTTAATGAGTTAAGTTTATCTCTGTTAAATATATCAACTATTTAATATATTTAATATTATATATTATAATTATGGTTGTTACCTATTATAGTTAGAGTTATTATGATATAATATTACCTTATATAATTAGTCATTAATGTGGAGGATTCTAGAATATATTCCTCCACCTATAAATATATGTTTTGTATTCCTCTTCTATTCATTCAAGAAATAAAGCATTATTTGTTATTTTACATGGTATCAGAGCCACCGTTCTTGGTAACCTAAATTTCTCTGCTTTCGCTTCTGGCGGGCGGCACCACCATTAACTGCCGCCTGCCGGATCACTGTTTTCTTCTTACCCAAATTCTTCCATTATACAAAAAAAAAATCTCTGTTATAGTCACCGGCGTCTCTAACGTCATCCTCTTCTTCTAATCGCCGCAGCTCTGACCGGCGACCCCTACTCCACCAAACTACCGGCCTCTCTTAGCGCCAAAATCGCACCTGTTCACTCGAGAGTAACATGAGGCATAGGTTCACTTTGCCTTTGAAAGGGGTGTCCTTGGTGTCATCGGTGTTCTAGGAACTATCAAGATGCCTTATCCCTCTAGAGCCTCTGATTTGGCTCATTGATCAGAAATCCTTCTCCTCCAATCACCCTTCAATCCCTATTTTTTTCGATCTCTCACAACTCATATCATCACCTCAACCTGCTTCGTGGATAGATCTTCGGTCAACATGCATCTCCGGCAGTACCTCATTCCTTATGTTTCTTCTCTAACCCTGTCGCGCACGACTCCAGTGCGCGTCAACCTTCTCCCTCTTTCGACGTCAGCAGCATGAGTCTGTTCGCAGCGGCTTTTCTCCTCTCCTCATCAGCGTCTTCACATCTCTTTCCTGGAAATCTTTATCCTTCTCTTCTAGGCCGGATGCATTCAATCTACTCTAGCCGAAGATATGCTTCCAACTTCTGATTACAATTCTGGTCACGATTCAAGTAAAGTTGGCGTTCAATCTTCACCGTTCAGGACGTTGGGAGCATGTTAAATATATCAACTATTTAATATATTTAATATTATATATTATAATTATGGTTGTTACCTATTATAGTTAGAGTTATTATTATATAATATTACCTTATATAATTAGTCATTAATGTGGAGGATTCTAGAATATATTCCTCCACCTATAAATATATGCTTTGTATTCCTCTTCTATTCAATCAAGAAATAAAACATTATTTGTTATTTCACAATCTCAAATAATACATTGTCCACTTTTAATTATACTCCATATTTCTCTTTTTGATTTGATGTGAAAAGTGATGTGTAACTAAGCATTTTGATGTGCTCTAATCCTACTCTTTCACCATTCCTTTAAAAAAAAGTAAGAGATCGACAAAAATAACTTTTTTGTCTAATTACATTTTTGCTTCATTTTACCAATTCAAACCATATATTTTTCCTCTCCCTTTCTCTTCATTTTCTCCACTTCTTTTTTTTTAATCCAAACAAAGACTTTTTTTTTCTTGAAACCATCCAAGCAAAGACTTAATTGTTGTGGTAATTAAATTAAGGGAGGTAGGATTTGGATGTGGGACCCATTCAGATTTTTAAGGGTTTACCAACGGAAATGGATTACTCCATTCTGGTCAACTGGTCAGCCGCACTTGCTAATTGGTCAGTGGAAATCATACTCCGTAACATACTAATAATTCCTCCTTTCACAGTTAATTACGGAGTACGAAGCATAACTAGGAGTATCTATTACACCCTACTCTGTAACATAGGTCTTTTTTGTATTTTAAAATAATTAATTTTTATTTTTTTTAATTCTACTTAGTTTTACATACTTCCTCCGTCTCACTATATTTGTCCACTTTCATTTTTGCACATCATCCAATACACTTCTTTAATCCATTTTATCTTGTAATTTGTATATTAAAATTTATAGAAATTATATATTAATAATCTATATGTTAAGACAAATCAAACAAGATCACGGATGACTATATTTAGGCTTACACATTGAGAGAATTTGATGAGTCAAAGTGCTTAGATAAACAGTTCCAAAAGTTAAAAGTGGACGAATATAGTGGGACAGAGGAAGTAAAAATGAGATGGAGGGAATATGTGGGTTAAAGCCAATTAAAGAGTTTTACTTCAGAAACACCACAATATTTGTTTCAACCATGTTAGGGTACACCAAAAAGTGTATCTCAAATTGTATACAAAATGGTTGTAACATCATTTTAACGGTTCACATTGACACAAAATATCAGTTAAACTAAAAAAAAATTGCACTAATATTTTGTGTCATTGTAAACTACATTAAGCTAGCATAGAATATTAATGTATGTTTTCGTGATATCAAGTGGGGTGCAATTTTTTGGTACACATAGTTTGATTTTTTTTCTGCAAGCAAGTTAATGCGTTCTCGGTGTTGTACAAAAATGAAAATGAACCTATCTCATCATTAGGATGCATTATTATTAATTAATGACAATAATAACGTCTTTTTCCATCTCTTTTCCCTTCCCAAACCCAACGGCTATTCTTGGTTTCTTGTGATCTTTTCAACTAGCCTACAAATAAAATGATCACAAACATCATAAATTTTTTATTTGTAATTTCAAATTCTCATTTTCAAACCTATTTAAATTATTGAATTCACAAATACCACATTTTGAAATTGGTGACAATTACTCCGTATTTTTGTGAACATAACATTTCTCAATGTCTATTTTCTGCCAATTTTTAACTCATTTTTTGTTCATCATTGTAATTATTACTCCCTAACTCACTGTCAAGATTAAAGTTTGATGGCACTCTCTACTGCAACATTACATCAAATAATACAATTGAGGGACCCTATTGGTAATGTATACTTAGTACTTACCATAGCGACCAATTTTTTAACTCATTTTTTTCATTTATTTTTAATATTTTTCAACGTTCAATTTTGTTTTTAACTCTAAAAGACAATTTTTTTAAGAGAACACATTTTAAAATCACGTTTGCTTGATTTATTTTTTACTAAAGTCTTGAACCAGATAACTCGTAATTGAAACAAATTAAATACGGAGTAATCATAATCAACATCTAATAATCCATTCCAAAATGTTACGCCGTCCAAAAAAGAATATTTGATAGAATTATAAAGAAAAGATTGTGAAAAATGTGTAAAAGATATGTTTGTTTTGATTGAATTTATAATTTTTTTTAAAATTTAAATTTTTGTGTGATTAATGGCTAAAAGAGCTGTTGGGGGTGGGGGAAGACGCGTCAAATGTTTAAAGCATTGAAGCTGACGTCCCATAACGCCGCCAGGGGTGGAGTTTAAGAGCACTGGTAATGGTCATGAAGCCCCGGGGCTTCAAACCGGGGCTTCAAACTTTCTCTCTCTGCCACGTCAGCTTTAACTTACACCAAAAATTCACTGGAAATGGTTTTGAAGCTCCGGGGCTTCAAACTGGGGCTTCAAACCTCCATTTTTTACATTTTTAAATATACATCTTATAAATTTAAATTATTAAATTTTAATTAATTTATTATTTAAATTAATCAAAAGGAGATTAGTATATTAAAAAAAATTACATTCATTAAAAAAATATTACATTCATAGAAGAATACATTCATAAAAAAGTTTCATTCATTAAAAAATATCACATCCATAAAAAAATAACACTACAAAGAAATTACTAATTATTCAAGCAACTAAAAATATCTTCATTCAAATTCGAGTTGTAGTAAAATATTGCAAATTGAAATAATTCATCAAATAAAAAATACAGTCAATAAAAAAAGTATATTAAATTTAATAAAAAAACAAAACAAAATTACATTACTAAAAAAATTTGAACAAAAAAATATTACATTAAACAAAAAAATATAGAGTAAAAAAATTATGTTTGTGTATATTTTTTTTAAGGGAGAGTGGGGAGGGGGGGAAGGGTTTGAAGCCCGTTAAACGTTTGAAGTAGAAGAGATGAAGTCCGGATGAAGCCCCAGGGGGGCGGTGTTTAACGCTCCCTGGGCTTCAAAAGTAGCATAACGCCGAGTGGCGTTATATGTATTACGAGTGCTCTAAGGCCCAAATAAAGGGCGTCAAACGGCGGTTGACCCCATTTCCATTGCTCAAATAGCCCGCCCTTTCACGGGAATGGGAGTGTGTGGACAGGTGTAGTAATAATAATAAGCTTTGGGTACGGGGAAGAGGAGGACGACGTGAGAGAGGCGAAGTTTTTGCCCAAATGGGAGCAACCAATATTCACCCCAACTTTGGTGATGGATAATTTTATCAATTTCGGGTTGATTTCAATTCATTTCATCATCATCATTCATCACCATCATCATCCATATTTCACCTAAATTAATTTATTACTCTTTTTATTAGTTTGAGTTATTTTCTCCTTATTTATTTTTTATTTTTATATCTAACTTCGGTCAAAGATAAATTATGACAATTCAAACTCGTTTCGTTTCGCTTCGAGCAATGTGGACTCAGGCCCGCCCAATCAATATCGAAGGCTCTGTGCATTTTTATATTTCAATAAAAAGGCAACTTAAAACATTTTGAGGGAGTGAAAATAAAATCAACTACCTATTCTAATACCTCTTCCGTCATAATTTAATTTGTCCATTACTATTTACTTCAGAATATACTTGATTGAAATTATTTTTCATCAATTTATTTAAAAATTATGTTAAATTAAAAAATAAAAGTTATTTACTTAAAAATTATATAAAAAATTCTACGAATCAAGATATGATATGCCTATATTATTTTACTAAATTAATAAAAAAAAGAAAAAAATAAAATTTAATCATGTAAATAATAAACATAGAATTTAAATTAAGGAGGGAGTATAATGGAAGTAAAATAAAAAATGGGCCCCTTGTAATTGGGGGTCCTGTGCAATTGCACCTCAAGAACACCCTAATGGGCGGGCCTGTGTGGACTGAGCACATGTTGGTGTTGGGAACATAACTAGATTCATACCCGTGCGTTGCACGGAAGTAATTTATTTTAAAATACGGAGTGTATAGTATGAGAGTATAATGAAATAAATGTCTATATAAAAAAGTTAGATTTATATTAAAATATATAACAAAATTATTCATGTTGATTTCATGGAGTCTACAAACAATACTTAAAATAAAAGAGTATATAATAGAATTTTTTTAAAAGGAAAGAGATTTTGTGAGCTTGGATCATTACATAAAAATATTGAAGTGTATATCATAATAGAAAGTAAAGTAAATATCTTAGAAAAATACCCCGTAGTAATCTTAATAGATGTCCATTAAAATATCTTGTCTATTTTTGACTTGACGAATATGATAAAATGTTGCAAAATAAAATTAAAATACTCTCCTAATTGAAAAAAAATTTCACTCATCTTATTTATTTTCCAAAAACAAATAATGCACATATTGAGGCCATTTAAACATACATATCACTGAGAAACAAAACTATGCTAAGAGGTTTCAATAATTAATTCAATGACCCACCAAATTTAGCTACTATTTCGAATGTGACATTTACACTCTCTCTCATTCGAGAAATATGAAAGAAAAAGAAAAAATGAGATGAAAATCAACTTTAAAGGTTTGGTTAGAAATGAAAAACAAAAAAATGAAGACAAAAATATAGGTCAAATATTAAAGGTTTTTTATTAACTTTAATTTAAAGATTTGTTTCTTCTGATCAACGTACTTTTAAATTTTTTTTACATTATAGGTTAAATATTAAAAATAATTGTCTGAAGAAAAAGTCAAAACTAAAAAATACTTAAGGACGATGGTTGATCACCAATCACCATAAAACAAAACATGGTGATAATTAGAATCTTGGCTTAACTTGGACCACTTTTTGCCAAGTAATTAAAATGCCACTAACTTCGAGTATTTATTTTTGTCAAAAAATTCATTCTACCCATCCCTACCAATCAAATTTGGTTAACATCTAGAGGAGTTCGAAAACACCATTAAGCTATTTTTATTTTTAATAACATGCAACTTTGCTTATAATACTCCTTACCGTTTAATTTTTTTCTTGGGGTCTCCTCGCCTCTTTCAATATTTATGTACAGCGTAATATTATTTTAATTGTTCATTACTTTTTTTATGTTGTTAATTTTTTTTTCAAAGATGCTTTCATTTGGCATTTCTCAATGAAAGTATAATATTCTTATCACTTCTCATTATCTTTTATCTTGAAGAAACTTGTGAAAAATCAAAGAGTTCAATAATGACAATGTAGAGATCATAATGAGTTACATATGGGATAAATAAAAATAGTTTAGTGTATTTTAAAACTCTTGTTGGTTTTAATTAATATTAACCGGCTCTCATCAATAAAAATTAGGAGTTATATTTTTAATCTAAAAGCTAAATTAAAATTAAACAGTGAACTTTTTAAGTTGAATATAAAAGCAAAGTATATGAAATATTTTTTTTAATATTAAGTTATGATATATTTCTTATTATATTTTTTTTCTAATAATAAAGTAATTTCTTTTACTTATTTGAGTACTAATAATTTCAAACGTTTCTGAAAAGAAGGATACGGAATATAAATTAAAATTCATTTATTTTTCATCATTTTAAGTTGACATTAGAAAAAATCGGAGTCTCAGCCTCCAAACCCCCACCCTACCCATTATTAAAAGGGCGCCCTCAGTCAGATTATTCTTGGATCCGCCACTGCAGGGGAGATACAAAGGTTTGACCTTGTATATATTTTATATGGAGTTTTTCTAATAGAAAGTGGAACTAATTTCAACTTATATAGAGTAATAAAAATTTAAAATGTATTATATTCCTAATTTAAAAAATTGGTAATAATGTCATCTTATACTTTATCCGTCCCAATTTAAGTTTTCTATTTACTATTCAAATCGTCAAACTTTGATCACATTTTTTTTACTTGTTTTCGTAACACATTTGAAAAAAAGAATATAGTTTTGTCACCTCTTATTTTGTAGAATTTTTTAATATTTTTTTAAATATATAAATTTTATTTGTTAATTATTCCATACCAATTTTTAAATAAATTCAATTGAAATATTTTTAGTCTAACATCTCAAAAAATAATATGTGATTTAAATTGAGAGAGAAGAAATAAAATAAATTAAAAATGCAAAGTGGGTAATGGGATAAGCAAAGCGTCCCCAGGCCAATTAATGTGTGAATTAAATAACTACCATGGCATTAATAACTCTTGCATTTCTAATAAATCCACTGCCGTTGATTAATTAGCAATGGCGCGTCAATGGTGGCTATTGCATGACCTCTTAGGCGGGAAAAACTTTTGACAAATTTTTTTTTCTAATTTTTTTAAGCCAGATTTCTTTTGCTTTTGTATATAGTATAGATTCTCTTAATGGATACAAGTATGAAATACCATAGTTTGGTCCAAACCCGACCCATTGTCAAAAATATGAAATATCATAGTTTGGTCTAAACCCGACCCATTGTCGATGCTACTATTAATCAGTGTCATTAAACTCGGATCAGAACAGGCGGTCTGACAAGTCGAACCGCGATCCAGACACACAACCGGTCCGGTCCAAACTCCCAAAAACCCAGAAAACATAGGAAAACCGGATCAACCTAGAAAAATCCAAATTGACCCGTGACTCGTTCTCCTCGCCGGGTCGACATCCGGCCCGGATTTAAAATCATTGCTATTAATCATACGAAGTAAAAACAGTTGAGACAATTGGGCCCTTTATTCTTAGGCTAGAGGCCCCAATGAGTCTACTTGAACACGGTACATTTTGGTTCCAGAGTATAAGGAGCTCAAAGTTAAAGCCCATGGTTTCAGAATAGACACGTCTGGAATAAAATAGGCCCAATTAAATTTGGCCCGCCAACATATAAATCATTTGTAATGTGTACCAGCGTCGCGTTACTGTGGACTTGGCGTTAGGGTTTTAAAACTGGAAGGAGCACAGAGACTGGGGTTCAAGGATCTTCCCTCCCGAGCTCTGCAATAATGGCGTTTTGGGGTCAGTTTTTATTCATTTTAACATCAACTTTATATTGTTTTTATCCGAAGTGTTCTAACGAGATTGAAATTTTTGCATTGAAAACATTCGTCCAGGAATTAAACTGAAACCGGGAAAACCGTATGCGCTCGAACTCGAAGACGATCGAGGAAGGCTACATGTTTCGCAGGTTTGACTGAAAATCTATGGTTTCGATGAGTGCATGAATTTGCAGCGTGTTGTATGTTTGAAACTGGATATTCAGGATTTTATTTTGTTTTTTTCTCGAGCTTAAGTTTGTGCTGTGCTGTAATCGTGTTTACGAGCACTTCGTTGTAATATTTTGAAATATCTATTAGGTCGTTTCATGATAGAATTTGTGCGACATATGTAGTTTTTTTAAAATAACTCAGTTGCTTTATTGAGAAGAACATTGTATGCATTGGCATTCAAATTGCTCTGAATGACTGTAGTTTCTTTATTAAGACATGTCCAGTGGTTAAGGCTACAGCAACGTTTGAGAAATTGACTTCACGAAGTAATTTTACAATTTTTACCTCTAAAAAGGAGGTACCAGTGTAGTTTTACCTCAGAACTAAATTTGTTTTCTTGTAAAAGTTTGTTCATTTGTAGTAAAAACTGATATTCTGCTCCCTGAGATCTTTTCTTTATCTGACATAATAGAATTTCCAGAAAATCAATTTGTTACATGTTTTGCTTTCTTTTTCGCTTGTCTGAATTATTCAGGCAACACTAGGTGCTGGTTCATCTGAAAAAAAGACCACAGTTCAATGTGTGGTTGGAGACAAGGCGCCTATTTCATTGTGCTCTTTGTTTCCCGGAAGACTTGAGACGTGCCCTTTGAATATTGAGTTTGAGGAGGAAGAGGAGGTTACCTTGTCAGTTAAAGGCGGTCACCATGTTTACCTATCTGGTTTCTTTTTGGGTGAGTGTAAAGATTTTGAAGAAGATGGATATAGTTCTGAAGAGGATGACTTTGAAGATATTGGTTCAGATGTTTCTGTTTATGATTCTGAGGAGGATGACTTTGATGATTGTGATCTTGACTTGTACCCATCTTCACCGGTCCGAAACAGCGGTGTAAAAATTGAGGAAATTGTCGAGGATAAAAATATGTCTGTTGAGAATGACATCTCTAACCCACCCAAAAAGAAGAAAAATGGTCTTTCTGGAGGCCCAAAAAACTCAGAACAGCAGATAGTTGTCAAGAACAATAATAATGCCCCTATTCATGAAAGTGAAGATGAAGATGGATTTCCAATATCTACTTCACCTAAGGGGACCACTGATGCAGAAACAGACAATACAACAGCTGAAAAAGTCCAGAGTGTAAAAAGAAAAATTGATGCTGCTGGTGAAACCTCAAAATTTGAGAGGTGAGTTTTCCACTCAAATTTCTCTTGGAATATGTACTCTTTTGTTGTTGTTGCACTTATATGTACTGAATTAACTTTTATGTAAGCACAGATTTCTGCAAAAAAAACTCAGAGTTTTTTTTGAAGAACTCGGAGTTTTTTGTCTCGTATATAACCTGTTTATTGATTTTCGTGTTGCCTTGGAGTAGAGTTGAGGTCTGCTTACATATTGCTATCCTAGACCCTACTTCCTGGCGAGATATACTAAAAATGTTTGGTTAATTTGGAGTATTGGTTTTTTTTGTCAACTTGTGTCTAAACTTATCACTCCGTGCACTTGCATTAGTGTGTATTCCTTTGTCCAACACATGTTTTATGCAAAGTATCGATCTCCTTAGGTATATGTCATTTTTGTGCTTGGATACAGCGCTAAACAAACAAAAAAGAATAAGAAGGAAAATGTTCCAGTCAGAGAGGAAACTGGTTTAGAAAGCATGACGCCTTCTAATAATGCTGATGTTAATTCTAAGGAGCAAAGTCCATCGGCTGAAATGAAAAACAATGACAAGACAACTAATGAAAGGTGATTTATGTGACCCTTTGTATGTTCTGCTAAGTTTGCGTGACATCTAACAAAGTAGCTCCTGTGATATTATCTGATGAACTATTTATTTTACGCTGAAGATCTTCCTTAACATTGCTGAAGTTTTAGCTTTAGTTCCTCGTAAGTGTGGAGTTCCTAGTATCACAACTAATTCTATTAAAATGAACTCCCAGTGAGATGGATAAAAAGAAGAATAAAAAGAAGAAGAAGAAACAGGATACTGGAGCACTTATTGATGGACAGCAGAGTGGCGGGAAAGAAATTCACTCTTCTGTTGTGGAAGAGGAGAAGCCCACACCACTGAGGACCTATCCTAATGGATTGATCATAGAAGAGTTATCAATGGGTAAACCGGATGGGAAAAGAGCTATATCTGGAAAGAAGGTGATTGCTTTCTTTCCCAATTTTGTTTAGTAGTACTTGAACTCCTGTCAGTCCTTTCTTTGATGCTTTGATATAAGAAGAAAAACTAAATCTACATAATTTAGTACTCTGTCCCATAAAAATATTCTTTCTGAACTTATTTTTTTCTCCAAAATAAGCTGACTCTTATTATATGCAATGTTTTAATGTGATAAAAGCGTCACAAACAAGTTAAATTTAGTTAAAGCAAAACAATCTTCTAAGTATACCTGTAATTGACTGTTTCTAATTGTTTTACCCTATTAAAAATTTAAAGTTGTACATTATTGAAATGTCACTCTTAAGGGATGGTTGAACAAAATGAGCTATAACTCTTAGGTTCCCCTCCAGACCGATTGTACAGTTACTTGATAAGATGTAAATTGAGCTAAAATCTTGCTCTATCAAAAGTGAGATCTATCCCTTGTACGTGCACAGCTTTGTGTTGTGCATGGACGTCCCATATTGTTGTTCCTGGGAGTCGAATCTAGCCCCCCCCCCACACACACACACTCACACATACAATATGTGGGACAAGTATTTACCATGTAAAGTAAAACATGAACTGTGGAAGATTACAATAACAAAGAATGGAAAGAACATTTTTCATGACAGGATCAGGCCAAATAGTTGCTAAGATTTGACATACGATTGTTAAGAACTACAAAGAATATATTTGTTCCTCTCATCAATTTAACATATAAGTATATCAGATACTATGAATAGCATATTTTAATTACCAAAGTAACCCAGCACTCAGAGGGCATAAGTTTCGATATTTTTAACAACATAATATCTAGATTATCTAGCCTGAATGCAGCGTATGTCGTCTATACAGTTTAAATTTGTTTCAAACTTACATGTTCTTGTGCCACTTTTACAGGTTAAGGTCCATTACATTGGCAAGCTGCAGAAGAATGGGAAAATTTTTGACTCAAATGTTGGCAAAGCACCCTTTCAATTCCGTTTAGGTATCTAGTTTGTTTGTTTTGCTGATGAAATAATCAATAATGGAATTTTGTTACTATGAATTTCTACGTTGACTTTCCTTGCAGGGATTGGTCAAGTTATAAAGGGATGGGATGTTGGTGTATTAGGTACGGAGTAAATCTACTGTCATTTAGACACCAATCTTCTCCGTATTCACTTAGGTTAACACTAACACTGCTAATATCTGTATTTACTGATATATTCCCATTCATCAGGCATGCGTGTTGGAGATAAAAGAAGACTCACAATCCCTCCGGCTATGGGGTAATTTCCTTCCTCCACACATGATAACATAACTCTTTATTACCTACACCTAAGAATTATGTCACGCTCCCTAGGCACGGGAATGTGGTTTAAGAAACTAAAAATTTTGTGATTCAGATTTCTTGCAATGACAGAAATAGTATGAAACCCAGTTCTTTTCTTAAAAGAAAATGAGACATAATTTTGTGTTAAAGAGGAACGTAATTCTGGCACGGAAGGAGTGATATTCTAGCAAGATCAAAGCTATAATGGTGATGTTAGGCAAGGAGAAAGAGAGAGGGTTTAGCTGAATGGAACATTGTAGTTATTAGAAGTGTTTAGTAAAAAACAAAGGAGAGCTTTTTGGCCAAAAAATCTGGTTTACAAAAAGACTTGCCAAACTATTGTATAAAACTGAATTCAAAGTTGCTTTGCAAAGAGTTCGTTTTCAAGCCTTTTGGAACGTTCTACCTGAAAAGCAAACACAAACAACTAACACAAATAGTTATAACGAAAAGCTGGTTTCGAAAGAAGGCCATTGTCTCGCTTATATGAAAACTCCTCTTTATTTATTTATTTTTTGATTATTTAATTAATTAACTATTTTTGTCTCACTGCAGTTATGGGCAAAAAGGCGCTGGTCCATCGATACCGCCAAACTCATGGCTGGTTTTTGAAGTTGAGTTAGTTGACGTAAATTGATGGTCAACACATCATTCTGATTTTGGAAGATCAATCTCTTTTCTTACCAAACCAATTTTGCTGTGGTGATACAGAGACTCTATCTCTACTCCGTGATATATTTCAATTGTAATATGAAATCTTAAGAGTTTTGTGTCAGTTTAGAACCCTTTATATTCTTCTTAGTGGCATTATTATTGGCGTTTCATTTTAATTACCAAACCCTTTGTTGATTTTGATTGGTTTAAAGACATCACAGTTTAAATTACCAAACCATCTGTTGATTTGTTTTGGCTTTGTTCATTGGTCCAAAACTGGTTTCCATCTAAGACTTAAATCCCAAAAAAGTTTAGGCCTTAGTTTGGATGATTTGGGTCCAACAAAATTTGATTTTGGATTGTGCCTGAAAAAATTGGTCCGAAGTGGTTTGCCCTTAAAGACCTACTCCGGAAGTATATTGTATAGCAAATTAAAGTGAATATTATTTTCTGCTAAAAAAGTGAATATTATTTTTAATATTATAAATGATCCAACGCTTATAATTTATCGCGGTAAATATTAATCTAAACAAGACTACCATTATGGAATACCAAAATACGGAGTAATTTTTTAGAGATTTTTTTAAAAATATTTTTAGTCAAAATATACCAACAAATTTGCTTTATATTATAAGTAAATTCACAAATATTTATACTCCGTAATATTTATAGATACTCCGTATTTTGTTAGTAGTTGGGTTTGGTCCATGTATTCATGGCCTAACAAATTCATGCATTCACTTGGACCGGATCGAAACCACCTTACAATAGTAGAATTCAAAGACCTCAAAATTAGGATCTAAACTTATTCAGTCTTGGTTTGGTTTTGGACCGGTCAAATTTGGTCCATTTTTTAGTTTGGGTCGGACGATGAACAACACCCCTAAGTCCTGCCTAGGGAAGAAGTTCACTCCGAAACCAATTTATTAAAAGATGTTTGATAAATTTAAATAGTGCTAAAATTTTAAAACAAAAATGCCTATAAAAGACCTAATCTCTCAAAATAACGGATATTTCAATAAGCAATTTGTTCAACATAATGCCCATAAAAATGTTCTTCTACTACAGCCTAAGTGAATTTTTTATCTGTCAAATACAAGGCATGTATTTTCTCCACCTTTTTTTAAAATTAGGAGTACATAGTTTTTTCAACTTATAAGAAACCAGAAATAAATATGATGCATTTCTTCCCCTAATAAGTGATGATCTAAATCCCCTTACAAATCAATGAGACATTGAAGAATCACTACAAGAAACCAAATAAAGCCACACATCACAAATAATAAGCATTGGTCATTTAAAGTATTACACTACCAGCAGAAAAAGAAGAACTTTTCTCATAAGAGGAAAAATCCCCTCTGCTCAGAAAGTCTCATCTATGAAAGCCCTAAGGAAAAAACAGGCGACAGCAGCCAAACGCGCCTCGTGTGGCCCACAACAAAAGACTTCACGATCATATCCTCTCGCGCCTTCTGGATGGGGCCCATGGGAAACTGACAATATGTGTTACCTATGACATCATCAATCGGCAGACGGTCACGACGAACTACAGTGCATGTCGCTGTGGTGAAACACGGAGCCATTGGTGGGTGGGATGTACTGGTGAGTGCTTTGAAGAGCTGGTGATGGTGATGATGATGATGTATGGGGATGATGATGATGGTAATCATATATGTTGGGTTTCTTTGGAGGTTGTTTATGGTGCTCAAGATTATGTCCTGGAAGAAAGCTGCCAACAACCACCTGATATCAAATACCCAGAGATAAATTGAGCTATAATCTCAGTCAGACAAATAAAGAGTGCGAATAGGGTAAATGGGGGGTGGGGGTGGGGGGGGGAGAACCTGGATAGGAGCAGCAGCTACTAACACTCCAGCAAGTCCTCCACCAATGACACGGCCATCCGGGCCTGAGAGAGAGACACTCATTCCACCAGACCTGCTTTTTGTCGCCCCCATTTCACTTGGCGTGAATGATCCTGTTAGAGATAGGATTTCAAACCGCCCCTGCCCACCACCAAGATTCCATTGTTAACACAGCTGCTCTCTCACTAATGAGAAATGAATTCCCTGCCCTATGGTGTAAGCCAAGACACTTTTTGTACGGTTTTCATTGACAACATTTGTGGGTGTGTGAATTTTTCACCGACAACACTTGTCAGGGAAGAAGAATGCACACGCGGACAAGTGTTGTAAGCCAGGAGTGTCTTGGTGTACGCCATGGTGTAAGCCAGAGTGTACAGAAGGAATGTTTGGTTCTAAGAAGTGAGGATATAGGACTGGACCTCATAGGTTAAAGTGCCACCGGAAGAATTAGGCTGGCGAAGGGTGACGTTCGAAATTACACCATTCGCAGCCAGGACACAAATAGCTCTACACCCTTGTTGAGCAAACGAAATGATCTTCATCGTAACATCCTGCACCCACCCACACGGGAATTCTTCCCCTTAGACCCCAAGACTTGAAAGAAAGTAAGAAGTAAAGGAAGTTTAATGTGACATTTCGGTTTAGTCCATTATTTACCCAAATATAAAACATTGTCTTTAAAGGAAAAGAGAAATATTAAGACGCCTACCTCTCCAGCACTAACTGTGATAACATGGGGAGTAAAATTTCCTCCAACAGAATATGCCATCCGCTCCCCTAAACAAACACATGTCCATACATTAAAAAAATGTGTAGCAGAAACATATTTTCCATAGCGAGAACTGCAAAAAGACGGATCTCAATTTGGGTAATTTATGCCATTCAAACTGATCAGTGAGTAATTGAAGTTTTCCAAATTGGAAATTGCCAGTATTCTTTTAATGCTAATATGAGATTCTGGTGCATATTTGAAGCGTAAGCTTCATATTTCCTGTGCTTATCAAGGTTTACAACCAAAGCCATTTCCAAGAACTGTCAATGTTGGAATAATGCATACTTTGAAACTCCACCGGGACGACCATATAGTAACTATATGGATGGTCCAGCTTGATTTTGGGTAAAGCAAAAGTTACCCAAACCCAATATGGACCGTCCATGTGGCAATTCAACGGCGGAGTTTCTCCAAAAAACCCAAATCCCAAAATCTAGGAAATGAGGTGGCACAAACATACCCCATCTGCCTACTAGAATTTGCTAACCTTCAGTGTAATTTACACTTAAGGTTGGCAAATTCGAGGAAGACGGGGGAGTGTTTAATACCACCAAAATGATTCATTTCACTCATTGCAGACAAAAATATTTCCCCAATCCAGAAGCCATTTTGCAGAATACTACAAGAAGCATATTCCTTTGTCTCAGACATCATGTCACATCACTTGTCCAATTTTACCATCCATAATAGAGTTTCTTCACACTCTTTTATCTCTATATTCTACTCTATGAGGGGAGAATTATTAGGAAAAGACAGATTGTTTCTGTTTTGGCATCAGTTAACAAGACATCTTATCAGGGACCAAGATGACCTACAATCAATGTCTTACTACACTCAATTGTTAAGAACCAGAAATAGTGACACCCACCCACCCCACAACAAATTAGGTCTCTATTTCCATGAATCAAGATGCAGATTGCAGACAGTCTTTGTTATTTTGTGGTCCAGTCCCCATTTAGGTACTCCCAGACAAGCGAAAGAAAGCATATTAGACCTATAGAGCACAGATACAAAACAAATTATCTAGAAAAATGTGTTCTTTTTCGGATTTCTGCAAGCCAATACATTTTCCCAGAAATATTTTCATGTATTCGGCACCGGAAAATAAATATTTGCCCCCATTGTTCAAACTTTTGTGGAAAAATGTTTCAGCATTATAACATCAAGTTAACACCTTTAAGTTCAAGAAAACATTTTTCCCACCAAAAAATGTTTCTTGGACAACATTTTAAAAATTAAAATACTTTTCAGATACCAAACAGGGCCTCAGTGGACAAATAGATCTACTAGTGGTGTGTGACAGTGGTGGGGTGGGTGGGTGTGTGGGGAGGGGGTGGGGGGGTGTTCCTTGCCTGGGTTTTCAAATTCCAGCTTATGTTTCTTCTTTGAGTAACCAGTGGGGCGATTAGTACTCTGTTTCCAAGCAGAATAATCGCCAGAAAGAGGAATCGAAGCAGAAATGGGCATTGGGG
>OOIL02001679.1:1857794-1881341 GCA_900332095.2 Cuscuta campestris
TGTGTGACAGTGGTGGGGTGGGTGGGTGTGTGGGGAGGGGGTGGGGGGGTGTTCCTTGCCTGGGTTTTCAAATTCCAGCTTATGTTTCTTCTTTGAGTAACCAGTGGGGCGATTAGTACTCTGTTTCCAAGCAGAATAATCGCCAGAAAGAGGAATCGAAGCAGAAATGGGCATTGGGGAGAGGGCCATTGACAGTGCTGCGTCCTTCCTGGGTCTTCCCTTCTTTTTCTTCATCATCATCATTTCCGCTTGAGGAGGGGGTGGCGCCACCGCCGCCATCGCCGCTGCACTGCTCGACGGCGTCGCCGTCGATCCAGTCATTAACTGGCTCCCATGGTTTTCGCTCCTCGGACCCACCATCTGATAACCTTCATCTCCTTTCACTGTGTCGCCTGAACTATTTACACCTTTCTCCTCCATTAATATACACCCAAATAATCACTTCTTAAACCCTTATTATAACTTTATGAAGATTAAAACCCTAATCTTCAAGATCAAAACTCCAGCAATAAAAATTTAATCTTTAAAACAAAACTGAGAAATAAGAAGCTAGAAAAGCTTACGGTAAACAGCCCACTACAGAAGAAGCTCTGTAAATCTCTACAAAACACCTAGTAAAATTTTCAATTCCAAGAATCCTAGCGTAACCCCAACCATTGCAGTACAAAGTAAAAGCTGTAAATAATTAAAAATCTGATGAACAAAATGAGCTTCTTCTATCTTTTTTTCTTTTTCTCTTTCTTTTTTTTTCAACCAATTTTACTTGGTGAGATGAAGTCACAATTACTCCATTTTTTGTTGATGAATGGGGGTCTGAAATTAGGGTTTTGCCGGAAAAGTGGGTGGAAATAAAGCTGGGAAAAAATAAATTAATATTCAATTTTGATTAAATTGAGAAAAAAAAAGACAAATACAGTAACTAAAGGCTAATATTTAATTTGCAATATTAAAAGAATAAACTTTGGTTGAGCACATGGTTTGAAGTCCGTCTTGGAAATTTAATAAAAATGAGATTTTTTTATAAAATAGGAAAAGTTAGAAAAAAATTTATTGAATATTAAAAGGAGAGATATTTGTATGTAGGAAATCCCCCCACAATTTTTAAATTCATACCCCGGAGTATTTAATTATTAATGAATTTTTAGTTGCAAATAAAAGTTGTAAAGTAAACGTTAGAGCCAATTTAATTATTTTCCCACCTCAGGCATCTACTTTGTCTTCTTTAGGTGAATTTGAGAATGACAACTTTAACCCTTATATTTGAAAATTCTACAGAGAATGCCACCATGGTTTAAATTTCTGCACAAATATTTGGATTTATTATTATTTAGGCCGTAAATAGGTATTCCACGTTGCATAAGATTGACAATTAGTAAAAGATTAGGGTTTAATGGTGGTACAATTTCCCAAATTAAAATCACCTACTTCTAAGTGAGGGATAGACCCATTTATAGCTAAGTCAACTTTGCAACTTATATCCTTCTTCCCTCTGTTTTATGAATAATGTTAGGTTACACCAAATGGTATATCTCATTTGTATATAGTGTTACTTTTTCACATTAATTTGTAAAAAAGTCTTCTTTCGTTTTATGAAAAACTTTGAATGAGTCACAATTTTTTTCTCTACTATATTACTTTCAACCATACATTTTTATTTTTCTAAAACTTTGTGCCAAGTTAAATTGAGAGTCTTTTTTCTGAACAGAGGGAGTATTAAATGAGATGCCATGTGTTTTGGACATACATAATTAAGAAAGTTAATAACCATATACGAAGAATATACAAATTAAATAATATATTTTTAATTTAAGCAAATTATTACATGTACCAAATAAGGTCTATAATGGACCTTCATATATACTTCGTACTAAAAGAAGAGAAATATGCGAGCATGTTAATGTAGACATTATGTTTACCATAGAATCACTATGTTATTTAAGGTACTTTTTAGTTAGAGCACATGTCTACGTTAGCGTGATATTTTTTTAAAAACACACTTCAGCTCAATATAATACCTTCAACTAACTCATTCAAATTAGTCATGTGTATCGTTGCACGAGTTTGATTCATGATAACTGAGTTGTGAAACAACTATGTTAAACTAACATAGAGTCTCTGTAAGTATTAGTTGCAGACTCTGTTGTTTGTCATCAATCTGCGATTAAAGTCTAATCTTCTTCTTGCTAGTGACCGTCTATCCGGGTCCGAATGACATCTCGGATGGGGCTCATTCTTTTTTTAAAAAAAATTATTTATTGGTTTGCGCAAAAGGTTCACCGTGAAGATGACTAAAGGTCATGCGAAATTATTATTTTGCTCCTACAAAAATATTATTCGTTCTTGCTTCAATTGATTCTTTTTTTTATTATTATTGGCAAACAAAATTATTCATTAATACTCCGTATATTATATATGCATCTTTGAGTGATGTGGCCTTATTATATAATTTGCACACTTATCATCTAACTCATTAATCTTTTATTGAGTAAAATAATTTTCACTACTTTATTACATTTTTAGAACTCTTCACCATCTTCTTTTTCTTTTATTACTTTGAAAGAAAGATTATTACAATTTTTAATTTCTGTACATCATTATTAAACCCTAATTTTTTTTATGTAAAAAAACATCTAGCTTTTTTATTATCTATACCGTGTATTTTGCTTTTATTTTCATACTGAATTTATGCCTCTATTGTATTTTTTTAGGTATAAGTGTTAAACATGTACGTGAAGCATAATTATCATTTGTTTATTAAAAATATCTGTAAAAGTATGCATATGCTCCGTAACATACTTTATACTCCGTACGTTATTCAAAATGAGAAAATAAAAAATGAACGGAGGTAGTATGCCTTATTATAGAAAACTAAAATACATAAAATGATATTCTAAAATTAATACGGAGTATATTTTTTTGAAACATAAAACGGAGTATATAATTTTAATATAATATTACACCTTTCGTCTCAAATTAAATTGCTGTTTAGAATTCACAGATCACATGGTCAAACTTTATTCATTTTCTTTCTCTATTTTTGTTAGTCATTTGATAAAATAATATAGTCATGTCACTACTAGTTTTGTAGATATTTTGATATAGCTTTTTAATGCTCCCTCTGTCTCTAAAAGATTACCACAGTTTGACTATTTTGGTCAAATTATGACATTCTTTGACAAGAAATTATGGAAAAAATATATTTAATTATAACTTATAATGTAAATTTAGTAAATTTGAGTTTATTTTAAAATATATTTTTTAAATATAAATTTTTTAAAATATTTAATTATTTTATTTAGTTTATGGTCAAAGGAGGCCATAATTTGACCAAAAAAATCAAACTGTACGGAGGAAGTATGTAATTTTTACTCCGTATTTTTTAACTTTAGACCTTTTTTCATATAAAAAGATTTAAAAATATTTTCAGTGAAATATGACAAATTAAAATGGACGATTTAAATTGGGATAAATAGAGTACTCCCTAATATTTTGTAGTGTAAAAATGTGCCCTAGCAGCAAAGTAGGGAGCTAAAATTATACCCCGAGAAGTTACTCTAATAAAGATAAAGTAAATAAATCCGCATGCTTTTGAATAGTCCAATCGGTCTGTTCTCAAAAACAGAAAAAGGGAAAGAAAAAAAAATAGTCCAATTTGGTTCTGTAAAATGCTGATTTGATTTGCATTATCCATTTATCATAATTGCTGAAACACTTCTCAAAGAATCAAACGCCATTAACAGTTTTAATTAATTATATATACACGTTGTTTGACAGCTAAACTCGTTTTTTTATATATATTGGAACATGATATATATGTACAAAAAACACATTTCAAACAAAAATATGACAATAAAAATACTCCTCGATCTTCGCCTATTTTATTTTTTTCTTTCTTTTTTTCTTTACCTTTTTGTTTTTCAAAACAAATTTAACCAAAATTATTGTTTTTGGATGATCACTAAATAATACACAGTGCCAGAGTATTTTCTTTTCTCATAAAATAAAAAACATAGAGTTCTTACATTTTAAATTTGGATGAACAATATTTATTTATTGTACATTTATTATTACATGCATATTTATAAATTACACAATACTTATTATTTCATGCGTTTATTTATTTCTTTATCTATTTGTATATTAGGGGAACCAATGTCGTCATAGGAACCAATGTCATGGGATGACCCGGGACCACTCCGATGTCCCGTTCGTAAAATTGACGGTTCCTACCCTCCTAACCGCCCATGACATTGGTTTCCAATGTCATGGGAACCTTGCCCATGTTTAGTGGATCTACATTATAAAATTGATGCATACATACATTTAATGATTACACAATGCTCACTTCATTGTTAAAAGCACTTATTTGTTCCTAGTAACGCTCTTATTTTGTGAAAAATTAAAACTAAATCCTTGGAAATATAATTTTTTAAAAGTACACATTTATTTAGTACATATGATTATCATTTGTGTCGTACATCTGTGCGAAGCTTGAGTGCACCCATGCTATTTGGGGCACCCTACCATGACCCAATGGGAATAATATGGAGAAGAACATGAACAAATGTATTTTTCATAAATCCATTGATATCTTATAGAAATCAACATATATGGCTATACTCAAATGTACAACTAACTAAAGAATGGTATGTGATCTTATTTCATGACCAAATGTGGAAAAAAACATATATCTGTGGGTAAAGAATATGACCAACTAAGGGCAATGGTTTAATATCATACAAAACCCTTCACAATGTCATTAGTCAAGTACCTGTCTGTCTTTGAACTCTCTTCTTATCAGTTCCAATACCATCTCGTTCCACGTGTCGACTGGGCCGGGCATGCACCAATGCAAGCAATCCTGTGGTGGGGGCCGACCGTCGGGCCCTCTTTTTGTGATTTTATTTGGGTCTGGGCTTCTGTAGGGCCCGGGATGCCCGTCACGACGATACTCAAATACCCGGGTAATGTCCATAAACTTCAAAGCAGACTTGTTAGTTCTCTTCCCCACGGAGCGCGAAAACGCGGTGGACTGTTTTTCATGCATGATGTTAGTGAACCCATTCTCCACAAGCTCGCTGTCAGCCGCCGGAGCAGTCTTTCCGGTGCACGATCCTCCGGTGTTCCAGGCCCCACCCTCGTAGTGGTCGGGCGAGAAGGACCGCACGATGGTGAGACCGTTGTACTTTGGGTGTTTGGCCAATGCGGTGAGGATTGTTTCAACGGATATTCCGAATGCTTCGATGTTGTTGACTTTCATCGGTTTGGATTTGTTGGGCCACCAGAGCTGTCCCCCGACGATCTCGTTTTCCAGGATGTAAACCGATTGCTTGGCAAACCAGTGGCCGGAGGAGAGGACGATAACGTCAAATTGGGGCACGAATTCCATGAAGACGTCATCCGGGACGTCCAGGTGGAGTTTTGCCACCCCTTTTGGTGCATAATCGAACGGCTCAGATGTCTGGTTGACCAGCCAAGATGACCAAATTCGAACTATCATGGTGGATGTTGATCTGAAATAATAACGTTGCATTCTTTTGTTCCCACGGTTCTTTGGAGCCTCATACTGCCCACACAGATTAATCATTAAACAAAATAATTAGAGCAAATTTAGATGGTACACGATTAGCAATTTTGAACTTTCATAGACATTGACAATGCATCAACTCAGTGTGACCAAGTATGTATATATTGTGTATAAATGTACTAAATGCTTATCTAAGCACACGGTTCTTTGGAGCTAATGCCCCCAAATAGGCAAATAGAAGAAGTCAGCCTAAGATCACTCCACGTCCCTACACAACAACAACAATAACAACAATAATCTCACTAAAATCCCACAACAAGTAGGGTCTAGGGAGGAAGTTTGTTTACACCCACTCGAAAGTAGAGAGGTTGTTTCCAAGAGACCCTAAGCACAGTCAAAGCAAACCAACAAAGAAGACACACAAGCACGTCCCTAAATTAGTAAATTATTTATTCTTTACTTTTCCATTTGTTCCAAAATTATTCTCCATTTCTCTTTTTTTTTTGAAAACGAAAGGTGGCTCCTACCATGTCTTTTTCAATACAGATTTCAACCACATTATTTTCGTCATCTTAAACTTCGTGTCCGATTAAGTTAGACCATATTAAATGAACGAAAAGTGAGTACTGAGTAGTTTCCAAGTAAAACTTTTTGAGAAATTTGCACTAAATAGTACTAAAACATAGTCTCTTTCTCAATATTGTACTATGGTACTATATGAGGAACTGACTATGTTTTGGTAGTATCTAAGTAATTTTCCCAAATTTTTTTTTAGAGTAGACAAGAGAACAACCTCTTAGAAGCCAAACGTCTTCAATGTTTTTCAAATAACTGAATAAGATCTATGCAATACTATTTCGTGATGTTTGATCTATAATAACAAAAGTCCAGATCGAACAATTGATTTTTAGGGAGTGTTTAGTTAATGTTACCTTGTTTGGTTTGTCGAAGAAAATGGGAAGGTAACTTTTGGCTTGAAGTGTGTTCGGTTGGAGGGGAGGGAGGAGAAATGCTAGCTCTCCTCCAAATTTTTTGAACCAAATGAAGGAAAAGGAGCATTTTTCCTTCTCCTCCTCTCCAACCCAATACACACTTAGGGGCTGTTTGGCAACTTCTGAACAGGTAAGTGCTGAACCAGTAAGAGGTCTGAACCATTAAGTGCTGAACTAGTAAGAGGTCTGAACCATTAAGAGCTAGTATATTGCTTAACTATTCAGAGGCAAATGTCTGATCAATTCAGATAAGAGGTCTTAACCATTCAGACTCTGTATAATACTTAACCATTCAGAGGCAAATGTCTGAGCCATTCAGACATCTGAACCATTAAGAGGCTGAAACAAACAGTCTGAACCATTAAATGCTGAACCATTCAGACATCTGAACCATTAAGAGGCTGAAACAAACAGCCCCTTAGTCCAAAAACACATGAATAGAATATGAATTATACAAAGAACACAAGATTTGTCATTGTGAACCTTTTGGGCTTAGCCAAACCAAAAGGGATGGTTTATTTTTTCATTGGACAGTGGACAATATAGAGATCCATAATCAAGGGTGTAGCCCTCTCATTGTAAAAGTCGCATGAACAAGGCACTCAGACACTCAGTCCATGACAGAGAGACAACTTCCTTCTTCATTGATGTAGGCAGGTTTACATGTACAAAGACGCCTTGGAAGCAATTGTTGAGGATACTTTCTAGAGCTAAGAGGAAATAGAAAAAGGATATGGTGTAAAAGCCAAAGAGACAACCTAGGGCTCTTTTGGTAGTAATAATGTGGTTCCTCTTCTTATTAAATTACATGTTATACTCGTAGAGTGGGCTATGGTTTGGATTCTTGCCAAAGATTAGTCTTGAGTGTTGAAACATAGTATTCGAACTTGTGTCAAATGTCAACACTCTAACAACCATAAGTACTTAGTCATTAATACAAACTATAAAAAAAAGAATGGAAGAAAAACAGTGAACAGGCAAGTATTTCATACTCAAGGAACGAAGTTAGAACAAAGACAAAAGATATGAAAGATAGATCTATCCCACTATGGAACTGGGACTTAATACTCATCTCAAAACTTGTTCAATAAACGAAGCATGATGAACCATGAGATACTATTCGTATGGTGGCTGATAAATAGCCACTACTCGCTAGTGAGCAGAAGTAGATATAAGATAATTAACACAATATATTGGATATATAAGAAGACATAGTGGAATACAACACATATCATGAGGATGAGATCTTCATAGAAAAGTCTGTCTACTCCTAGGGGGGTTTATGTAGCATACATCTTACTCTACCCAGAGAGGCGAGAAGATATAATGGAATAGAACAAATACCATGAGAGACGATATACATCTTTGTGGCTTATCTATTTGAACGACTGGAGTATCAAAGAAAGTAATAATAGATAGGTATTTCTATTTAAAAGGAATTCAGCACACAAGTCTGCAACACATACAGATAAACAAACATACACACATACTTGCATATGTGTGTGTAAACACTCGACTAACCCAATAAGAAAAAGCAATAACACACATTATACCTGCCAAAGTATACACAGTAATGATTCCATCTGGTTGCGAGCAACTGAATCACCAATAAATGCTAAAGTTTTCCCTCTCATCAATTCCAAGAATTCCTTTGGACTGAACCGAGGAAGGTCACATTGGTCAGGTTTCCAACGCCAGTTCTCATAATCTTTATCTGGCCTTCCATTTCCCTGGCAATTCTGCATCTGTGTTATGACAGGGCAGGAGTTGTTTGTGTACAATGGTCCAGTTGAATCAAAGATCCATTTTCCATGGTAAAGATTGCATTCTGAAATAATTTGAAAAATAACCAAATTTTAGATTAAAACTAACTCCAAAATGAAGAGGTTAAAATGCACCTTTGGAACTAGAGTGTGGTTCTCTTAGCACAAGAACCATGACCAATTAAATGCTTCAGAGTGCTGTCAATTTGAAAAGCAAGAATTTACTCCGACAACCTACTTATATTGCTTGTTCGTCAAATTGTGATCGAGGATAGTCCTCTAGCCACCATCATTCATCATCACCTTAGTTTCAACTACATTTGGATTGGTGACATAAAATTACAGACAAGTAATTTCCAAAAATTAGACAGCCATATAATTCATGCAGGAAAAATCATGGTGGCAAATTTTTATGCCAAATGCCCTGAATGAGATGAAATTCCAAAACGGTGATCATCACAGGTTTTACCTGATATGATTATTATTTGCATCCCCCTATATATTGTAAAACCAACATATACATCATGGAACATGACCAAGTGTTATTAAAAGTTACAATTAAGAGACTGCTCTGTATGGGTTGTTTGGCTGAAATAGTAGAATCTGTTGAATTTACTAAAAGGAAAAACATTTGGCGAGTCAAAAATCTTCATTATTCTGATCACAAAAAGCACTGTCTAACACCTGTTTCAACCAAATAGGTAAGTCAAAAGATGCATTATTCTGCTTATTCTAATTATATTCATCTTTTAGGCAAAGTAAGCCTCCTTTGGCAACCAAACAGATACTGAGTGATTTGATAAAAAAATGTCATACACACCAGAACTTGTGTCTGGCTTGGCTTTGATTGCAGGAGACGAAGATGCAACAGAACCCAAATTGGTGTCGGGTGCAGGAAGAGTTGTATTCGTCTTTCCTTTCTTGAAACTAGTATAATCTGTGTGTATGCTCCCTTGTGTTGCACTATTATTCACTGATTGAACTACATTTCTTTCTGAGCCGGGAAGTTCATCCTTGGGCTCTAAAGATTGGTTACTCTCGGTATAACCTTCATTGCCACTACCTTGATCATCAACGCCAGATTTCTTCTCTTGTGATTCTGATGAATCTGGGTATCTTAAGTTCAAATTGCTTGTAGTCACAACATCACGGCCACCATTTTGGCTGCCAGTATATACTCTATCTTTCTCAGGCACTAAAATAGACTTTGTTGAACTATCCACTTGATAAAAAGGCTGACGAACAAAAGGCTCACTGGGCCGAGAGGCGAGAAATGATGAAGCCAGAAGTAAGAACAGGGCGAGGCCTCCAACAGAAGACACAATCGATAAGAGTGTCTTTGGATAACTCATTGGAGGAGATCCTTGAGCGGAAGTAACCCTAATAACATTTGACTTCATGATCCAACTAATGGCTTTCAACTGTTTGTCTCAACATCTGAAAAGAATCATAAAATGCGATCCAAAAAGATTTGGTGGTTTCAGATGTTCATAGAGCATTTCGATCTTTCAACCTAATTCTTCCTGAAATTGAAGTAATTCAACGGAGTAATCTGCATAAACAGAAAACCAGGTGGAAATCATGAATGATCCTCGATAGAAATCGCGAGGAGTTTCTACTTCCACAATCACAACAAATTCTAGCGTTAATCCTTCTCAAGCTCATGATATAAACTTCACATTCAATCAACTAAAGATACGCGAAAAACTGCAGTTTCTTCCTTTTCAAAAAGTAAAGTAAAATAGTAATAAATACAGGAATAAAGGTGAAGAATTACAATTTGAACCTACCGGAAACCCGAAATGCCAGGCGAGACCGCCGGAATCTTCAATTTACCGCGGAGCAAAGGAATTGTATCGGATCAGCTGTTTCAGTTGAAGGCACGCAATGTCGCTTTAGAACGGCACTTCCGATTCTCCTCTGGAAGTTCTATAACTGCTCGTCTCTTTCTTCAATTTCCAGATCTTCCCTCCCCAATCTCGCTGAGAAGTTGAGATTTTCAAGAACATGTGCCGCTAAAACTGTTAAGCAAGCAGAAAATTAATGGGTTGTATGTTCCATTGTGTGATTTGTGTCTGATCGCGAGCCTTCTTGAGAGAGAGAGAGACAGAGTAAATGAGAAAGTAAAAAAGAAAATTACTCCGTAATGAAATAAGGGCTAGGTTCCCATGACAGATCAATCTTGACCCGGGGTGATTTGATGCGCGTTCGTAAAATTGATCGTTCATATCTTTACTAACACTCTTGGTAAGCCCTCACCCTGTCTTGACCCAAACACACCTCCACCCATTTTAATTGCACCTCTCAAGTTAATTTTGACTTTGAAATTAAATTTCATGATTAATTTCCAATGTCATGGGAACCAAAAGATAAAATGATGTTAGCTAATTAAAAAAATAAGAAATCACGATAAATAAAAGTATAACATAAAGAAAGTATCAAAACATTAGCTTTATATTTTTATTTTCTAAATAGAGTTTTCACTATGATAATGTGACATTGTACATGCCATTTTACTATAATTTTTTTGGAATGTACATGGTCATGATTGATAATATTATAAATGAATTTTAACTCCTACTTCAAAAATAAAAACATAGAACTCATATTTTGATATATTTTCAATGTTTTACTTCTATTTTAGTCTTTCAAATTATTTTATTTACAAATTAATATTAAAATAAAAATAAAGATTACTTTATACATACATACATACATATATGTATGTGTCTATATATATATATATATATATATATATATATATATAGATTATACAAAAAATTACCCTCTCCGTCTTAAAACGTTCTTTCCAGTTACTATTGATACGGTCAAACTTTAATCACTTTTTTAAAATATTTTCGTTAAATATTTGATAAAATAATATAGTCTTGTCAACTCTTGATTTGTAGAACTTTTGATGTAGTTTTAAATATATAAATTTTATTTTTAAATTTTGTACCTACAATCAAATAAATTGAATTTAAAATAAAGTTGGTCAAACCTCGTAAACACAAACGAAGAAAACATATTAGGACGGAGGGAATATAAAGCAAGATCTGACCAAACATTTTTATCTTACCAAACAATGAAAATATACAAATAAGTAAATCTTATCAAAATGACGTAATAGTGAAGAGGTAAATCCTTTTGAAACGGAAGGAGGGGTGTGGATTTAAATTCATAAACACATAGCATTATAGCAATGCATTTGTATATTTATTATACTGTATCCGTGACTTTAATATTTCTTTTTGTAAAATTACCGCACTTGTTTGATACGAGTATAAAAAAATCTTACTTTTAATTAAAGTTATATTGACACGGTTTATATGACACTGTCTTCCAATGTCATACAATGACACGAGCATCTTACGATGCTCCATAAAAAAAATTGATAGTTCATACCCCTATTATTGTTTACGAGGTTTGACCGACTATATTTCCAATTCAATTTATTTGATTGTAGTGTAAATTTTAAAAATAAAATTTGTATATTTAAGAAGTATACTAAAAGTTCTACAAAACAAGAGGTAACAAGAGTATATTATTTTTTCAAATAACTAACAAAAATATGTAAAGAAAGTTAATAGAGTCTGACCATGTGAGTAGTATTTCGGAAGAACATTTTAGGGTGGAGGAAATAATAGATTATCCATTTCATCTATACATTATTTAAAAAGACATGAATTTTTTCCCGCCCATGCAAGACACTCATATATGGAAAGTGTTGACAACATAAATGGTAGTTTAATTATTTTACCTTAATGTTTTCCTTCCATTTTAAGTATGTTTTCATTTTCATTTTTATTTAAATGTTACACAATTTAAGCATTTAAATTAAATTAAATTAAATAGTAGTAAACCATTGGAGAATTGAAGTATGGAAATAAAATACACTGCCATTTAAATATTAAAATGAAATTTAAAAATTACAAATTAAAAAAGTATGGGCAGGATTAAAATGATTTATTTCAAACAAACTACAAATTATTTATTTATCATTAAAAAATATTATAATTTACAAGTATAAACGCGTAAAAATGGTAAGTTTTCTAAAATAGATTAGAAAATAAATATGGCACGGTAAGTAGATGATAACATTTAAATAAAAGAATAAAATAAAAAACTACAAATTAATATTAATACTATAATTTAAAAGAATGGAAATATTTTAAAAATGACAAATGTTCTAATTAGAAAATAAATAGATATGGTATGGTAAGCAATTAGAACCATTTAAAAACGAAACTAAAATAAGTGGTAAGTTTCTAAAATAAATTAGGTCAGTGTTCTAAAATAAAAGAGAAAATAAAATACTCCCTCCGTCCCCAATTTGATTACAAATTGTGGGTTATGGAGTAAAATTTCTTACTTTTTGAAATCATTTTATTTACAAATTGATATATCAATAAGATATAAAAATTACATATTAATTATTAAACAACTACGTCAAAAGTTCTACAAAACAAGAAGTGATAAGAATATTTTATTTTATCAAATACTTAATAAAATCGCGTAAACAAACAAAAGTTATCGAGAGAAGAGAAAAAAATTGTAATCTTTTTAGGGACAGAGAGATTACATCTAAAAATGACAAGTGTTCTAAAATAAATTAGAAAATAATGTGGTTTGGTAAGTAATTAGTATGATTTAAATACGAAAATAAAATAAAAAACTGCAAAATTAATACTAATACAATAATACTATACTTTAAAAACATTTTTTTTTAAAAAAGGTAAGTGTTTAAATTAGAAAATTAGAAAATAAATACGGAATGGTATGTCACCACGATAAGCAAATGGTACCATTTAAACACAAAATAAAATAAATGGTAAGTGTTCTAAAATAAATTAGGTAAGTGTTCTAAATAAATTAGAAAATAAAATAATTATTAAAATGATAAGTATTCTAAAATATATTAGAAAATAAATATGGTACGCTAAGTAAATGATACCATTTAAATAAAAAAATAAAATAAAAAACTACAAAATAATACTATCAATTAATACTACAATTTACAAGCATGGTAACGTGTAAAAATGGTAAGTTTTATAAAATAAATTAAAAAATAAATATGGTACATTAAGCAAATGGTACCATTTAAATGCAAAAATTAAATAATTATAAATTAATACTATTAATACTATAAGCATGGAAACATGTAACAATGGTATAAGTATTCTAAAATAAATACTATTAATACTATAATTTACAAGCATGGATACGCGTAAAAATGGTAAGTGATCTAAAATAAAATAGAAAATAAATACCATAGGGTAAGTTAATGGTACCACTTAAATACGAAAATAAAATTAAAAAATACAAATTCCAAAATAAATACATTAATATGTTAAATTATTACTTAGATAAGTCAAATTATTGAATTATTATCAAGAACAATATCTGAAACATATTGAATTATTGTTACGGAAACTGGTATTTAGTCATGAGAAAGTGTATGTTACAGTTTAAAGAGTAATAAATTACAATGGCTCGAAGATTCTGATATACAACGAAGTGAATGCTCACACAAATTATACATACGAGTAATGTAGTTTATAAAGAAATCTTTCAAAATTTGTAAATCATTTTACTTTTGTACTTTAAAATAATGAAATCTCTATATTCCACTATATACCAATTTATATTCCTAAAATGATCTTAAGTTAGTACCGTAACTATGACCCGTGCAACGCACGGGTGTGATACTAGTTATTTTTAAAGAATATAATTTGTATCGTGAATGAAAAATTTATATTGTAATTGATGGAATAGAATTATACTCCATTTGTCTAAAAAAAGACTTCTTATTTCCTAATTGAGATGTCTTAAAAAAATTTCACCTTTCTTTTTATAAAAAAGTATTGAGTGGCTCACAAATTTTCTATATTCCGTATCACATTTAATCAAATATTTTAATTTTTTTAAATTTTGTATCAAGTCAAACTGTACATCTTATCTTATGGAGTATTTTGGAAGTAAAGGAGCATGAAACACACACCATCTGCAGAGAGTTTTTTTTGCACATATCCAAACACGCCCTGATAGAGAAGAAGGAAGGCTCTGGGAGACGAGCCAGGAAGAAAGCTCTGAATCCTCTGATAGACGACGAAGAGCCGGGAAAAGCTTCGTTTCAATTGTCTCAATTAGGGTTCCAGCGGAACTCCGATGGCTGCTCGCACGCTCTCATACTTTTCGATCTCACCATCACAAAGATGCAAACGTTCCGTTCCCGAGAACTCGTTCACTCCCAATCCGAAATCTCTATCTTGCTCATCTCTACGGCGGGGCCTCCCATTTGGTGTTTCGAGTTTGAGCATCCACACTTCTAAACGACGCAGTTTAGCTGCTGCGACACTCACGTCCGATCCCCCATCTTCGTAAGCTCACGTTGCGCGTTTGGTTAATCAATATTGTTACTGGTGCCATTTGTGACTCCGGTTTTGTTTGGTTTTGCAGATATGCAGAGAGAGTTAATGGGGTAGAGCCAAAGTGGGTTTCTTCAGTGTGTTGCATTTCCATTTAATTACAGTTTTGGGTTTGTGCCTTGTGAATTCCAAATGATAGGTTTACTCTGATTTGTAGATGGTCTGCCAGGGCTATAAAGTCTTTTCAGATGGCCGAATTAGAAGCTAGAAAGCTCAAGCATCTCACCACTGGCACTGAATCTTTGCTCATGGGTATCTTGGTTGAAGGTTAAGGTTCAATTATCCCATCAAAATGACTTTTTTTTGCTCACATTATAATTATTTGATAAATGTATTGAGAACTCGATGGACTTAGGTAGCATTTTTGTTCGAATTGCCTGGTGCATCAATGCATATTTAGATGTGTTGATGTTAGCATTTCATATTTTCAGTTGGATGAATTTTTAGAGGCCAATTTGGAACATAGAATATGCTAGGAAAAGAAAATAGGGAGGATAATCAAAATGAAAGAAAATTTGACGGGAAAATGGATAAACTCAAAATCAATGTATGAATTTTAGACTTTTTTTTCAAACCTTAAACACATTTGATACATTCAACTATACAACAGTAACCCAGTAAAATCCCACTAGTGGTGATTTATTCATCTATAATATATAAATATGCAAAAAAGAAGTTCATTTTGCAGTGGTGAAGTTAAAGCCAAACACAAGAAACCAACTTCTCTTCGTATGCCCACCCCTTATCATTTCCTGGATCCAAACATACCCTTAATATGCCAAAAAATATTTTGTTTTATAGGAACCAGTTCGGCTGCTAAGTTTTTGAGGGAATGTGGTGTCACCTTATCTAAGGTGCGACATGAAGCTGTAGAGCTACTTGGCAAATCTGATATGTTTATTTACAGTCCCGAGCATCCTCCTTTGACAAAGCCTGCTCAGAAGGCTATTGATTGGGCGGTTGACGCAAAGCTGAAATCAGGTACTCTACCACTCTTTATATGCTAACAGTTTATATGCTTCTTTGAATTCACAGCCTTTGTTGGGAAATAAATACTCCATCCGTCTGGGTTTAGTTTTTTACTTTCCAAAATACCTCATATTTTAGGTGTGAGAGTGAAATATCAATATAAGTCTGTCAAGTAACCAATTCAACCAAAAGCTCAAGTTTGTGCTTGTGGCCCAAGAAAGGTTTTATATTCCAACACCCCACCTCACGTACAGGCGAGATTTGTTTTTTTTGTTCGAGCCTTGCACTTGAACATTAATTTTTTTAAACTGGGTGACGCCGAGTTTTGAACTCGTGACATTTGGTCAACGAGGCTCTGATACCATGCAAGAAACCAATTCAACCAAAAGTTCCAGCTTGTGGTTGTGGCCAAGGAAAGCTTTTATAAAGTTCTCTTAATGAGTTTAATAGTTTATCACTCATTGATGTCAGCAATGATAATATGTTATCTAGAGATTTACCTTAATATTTTTATTGAATGTGAGAAGTAGAGAACTAATTCCAGCCGCACAAAAATGGGAAAGTGGAATACTAAATCGGACGAAGGGAGTAATTAAATATTTAAAAAAACTATAAACATGATGAAAATTGTGTTCTCCAGTGGCATGATGACTCTTAATCTCTTATGCTTTGACACGCTATATTTCTGTTTGCCAAATATTTAAATTTAATATAAATAGATCATTTAATGGCCAGGCAATGTCACATAGTTTGAGTGGTGAAAAAATGTCATAGGCATCTCGGCTTGCCGATTGAGCCGCCTAGGCCTAGCCACATACTGCTTACTTTTGGGGCGATTGGCGCAAAATTGTGGCTCAGCCTAGATGTGTTCCAAGGCTTCGTTTAAAACAAAGGAAAGTTTTCAATTAGACTACCACCTTCCTTGTGAGAAGCATGTTTTATAAACGAAAAGACAACCCGATGGCGACGCACAAAGCATTCTCATGGAGCGTGGTCCGGGCCTCAAGGGACTACAATAAGGGTGTTATGTAGGCAATCCTTTGCATTTTCCCAATACACTTCCCTTCACTTAACACGATAAGTTCATGAAAAAACCCTAGTGTCAGAGCCAGAATTTCACGGTAGACCTCCCTGACAAATTGTTTGCTTGTATTCTTGCAATGCACAGGTCAGGATGGAGAATTGACAGTAGCCCATATTCTTCTTGGCATCTGGTCTCAAACAGAATCTGCAGGGCATATAATATTGGATACACTTGGTTTTGATGATGAGAAGGCCAGTGAGCTAGCTAACTTTGTAAGTTTTTGTGTTCTATCTATATAGACTACACTAAAGGATTGAGGTGTGGGTGAAATATGTTCTTTGGTCAGATCAGATAGGATCAGGTTTGGGGATCCACATCCAAATTCGATCTGTTCAGCTAATGACAGTTGGGGTCATGGATTATGATCTTAACAAATACGAAGTAAATTTTAAAAAAATGCAAGAGTCTAGCAGATTGTTGATGCATGAACACTCTTAGATGTAACGGTTTTTATTGCATCTTGTTTGATGTGTTCTTGTTGGTCTATGCAGACAGACAAGGACATCACAATGAGCTTTAGATAGCAGCTGCTTCGGATGGTCAAGCAATTGTCAGTTTGCTTGTTGTAACCCATGAAAACTAGCAAAGGCCGGCGTTCTGCTATATGCCGCGCTTATTCGTTCCTCATACAACACACATTTTGGCATCTTTGAAGGAGATTGTATTTTTTTTTGTAACTTGAAAAAATGATCTTGGAAGCAAATTTATAATTAAGTAATGGCAGTAATGGCAGTAATTAAATGATCTTGTATTTTATACTGGTTCTATTGTCGTTGGAGGGACGTGATTAGCTACTTATGGTATATTTTATAACGTTTTGATATTGGCGATTCTGTGTTTGGGTTCCTTCTAAAATTGAAATAGAGAATCAGTTTCGAGCACTTGAAAGTATGAAAATTCTATCTATGGTGAAGAATGGTGTGGCCTTAGCACTTGGCGGATCCAATTGCACTTAAAATGAACATTATGCAAAAATTGAAAAATTCTAGTTTTTTAAAACGAACATTATTCAAAAATCAAAACTTGGTTTCGTTCATAAAATAAAATAGTACTACTTCTATCTGAAAATTTTCTTTGTATTTGACCTTTCTTAGTCTTATATTACCGGAGTATATTCTTTGTCGAGTGATTTTCTTTTTTTGCTTTGCTATACACGATTTTTAATAAAAAAAGTGTACTGTTATGATTAGTGTAGAGAGAAAAAATTATTAGTATAACAAAACTTTTTCATTAAAAAAATTGGAAGAAAATTTTGGAAAAATAGAAGATAATTATGGAAGAAAGAAAATATAAATCCAATATTTCGTTCGCTAAATACTAGGGCAGGGCAGTTCTGAAATCTCACTGCCAGGAACCAAACCACACTCTCAGCATCGTCCCGCCAAGGGGTTTAAAGGTTTTCTTCCCCTTCCCGGAGCTAGAATTGAGTGTCAGAGACAAAGAGACCTAAAAAAATGAGCTTCGCCGCATACCGAATGATGCATTTGCCGACCGGCGTAGAGAACTGCGCCGCCGGCTTCATCACGCATTCCGCCGCTGATTTCTTTCCCCTGGTCCAGACGGAAGACCTCGATTCCGACTGGCCTTCTCCCAAGCCGATTGGCGCTGTCCCCAATCTCGTCGTCTCCTCTGCTAATGTCCTAGAAATTTATGCTGTTAGGCTTCAACAGGCCACTGTCAGAGAATCTAACAAGCCGCTGGAAGCCAAGCGAGGCGGAGTGATGGAAGGAATTTCCGGTGCTTCCCTGGAGCTCGTCTGCCATCACAAGTAGGCAGCTTTTCAAAATCACATTGCACATGAATTCATGAATCGTCATAAGTTATTTTTTATAATATTTTTTTTTGGTATTCAGGTTACACGGCAATGTTTACTCCATGGAGGTGTTATCAGCTGGAGGGGTTGACAGTGGGAGGAGGAGGGACTCCATAATTTTGGCGTTCGAGGATGCAAAGTTTTCCGTGCTCGAGTTTGATGATTCCATACATGGTCTTAGGACCAGGTGAGTGAATTTAAGAAGTACTTTTCTTGATTGAGGTGTCTCCACAAGTCTGGCAAGCTACGCCGTAGTACGGAGTATTTCTAATGTTTTGGTGCAGATAGTGTGAATAGGATTTTAAAATGCATGGTAATCATCTTTCTTGTTTTTTGCTTTTAGCTCAATGCACTGTTTTGAAGGTCCAGACTGGCTTCATTTAAGAAGAGGTAAAGAATCATTCGACAGAGGTCCATTTGTAAAGGTTGATCCACAGGGTAAGTGTGCTGGAGCTTTGGTTTTTGAGCAACAGATGATAATACTCAAAGCTGCTGAGGTTCGCAAAAAGTACTACTTTGGTGTCTTCTCTTGTTTTTTTTTGTTATTTAAAATCTGAGACTGGTGAATTCTGTAATTAGGCTAGCACTGCTTTAATTGGCAAAGATAGTGCACTGAATGCGGGAGGTGCATCTTCTGCTCGTATTGAGTCTTCTTATATCATCAATTTGAGAGATCTTGATGTGAAGCATGTTAAAGACTTTACATTTGTTCATGGTGGGTATACTACATCTACACTCATTTTGCTTACTGCATGATTAACATAATTGATATTAGAGTCCTGAGGAAAGGGCAATCACCGATTCACCATTCTTCATCCTCAAAAGACCTAGTATAATGGAAATCAAGCTGTATGCAACCTTATCCCTAAAAATATTTGAGAGGCTGCAACTGCTAAGAAGCAATGGAGCCATTTTGATTTACTTAAAGTCTTAAACATTGTAAAAATGTCTCTTTAGCTCATTTGGAAAGGCACGCAAATAATCACCATTTATCATCACAAGTGTATTCTATATCCTGATATTCTTTATAATTATATCCTAATGCAAAAAATAAAACGGTCCTTATTTCCATGCACCCACCATAATAGTAAACCAAACCAGTAAAATATGTTTAAGCCATAGTACTTCCAGGTTGTTCGAGCCAGTTCCTTTCTAGCTTTGTTCTTAACCTCTAAGTTTAAACCCATATGCTCATTCTAAGGTTCAAACCATGAAACAGACATATTATTAGTATTTGTTTATGATGTGAAATTCATTATACGCCATGCATGACTTGAAATATTTGCTATTTTTTCTTTTTTTAAATTTTTATTTAGAAGTCATTAGCTGTAATGATATAAAAATAATACTTTGAGATAAATAGTTGTTGTTATCACCAGATAATAATCTGTACGAGACATAAATTTGAATGGTTAATGTAGCCAACTCATTTTTTTCACTATTTGGATTTTTTCTCTCCCGAATATTCCTCTAACCATGAAATATCCACATCCAATGTGAGACTATCTTTGGATAGCACAACATATCTCATGTTGTTGCATAATGAGAGATGCTTTCTCTATTTGTTGAGGTACTTTAACTGACTTGCACATTCAGTAGTTTGAAATTGGTCTTTCTACAGGTTATATTGAGCCTGTAATGGTTATCCTTCACAAAAAAGAGCTTACTTGGGCTGGCCGTGCATCATGGAAACAAAACACTTGTATGATTTCAGCATTCAGTATCAGTACAACACTGAAGCAGTCTCCATTGATATGGTCACATTCTGTAAGTTGCAACTTTGTTTGAAATTTGATGAATTAATAGGAATATAAAGTTTGGATTAATACTTGATTGCATAACAAGGATTTAACTAAAATCCTCCCCACCCCCACTTAATCGTTTAGAAATTGTTATGGGATTCAGTTGCAATAACTATAGAGGCATTAAGGTCTATGAATGTCTAATTGAGGCTAGGTTCCAGAAGGAAGCAAACATTTCTGAGAATCAGTTTTGTTTCATGCTTGGTCGATCAATTATGGAGGCCATTCACCTCCAGGCTAATGGAAGAGTAAAGGGCTAAAAAGTACTTTCATATGGTGATTATTGACCTAGAAAAGGCATACATCATGGGACCAGGAGAGATTTTGACATCTTGCGGAGGTGCCTAGAGTTTAGAGTTATCGTGATGACATACATTCGTGCAGTTCGGGATATGTATATTGGGGTGGCGACTAGGATGAAGACTATCAATAGTTACTCTAACCTGTAAGAATGGGATTACATTGAGGTTCGCCCCTAGTCCCTTCTTGTTTGCTTTGGTGATGAATGTTGTGTGGCAGGATGTCAAAGGGAAGGTACCTTGGTGCATGTTATTTGCCGACAATATTATATTGATCGATGAGACATGTGAGGGACTCAACGACAAGTTGGAGATGTGCCGTCATTCTTTAGAATCCAAACACTTTAGATTGAGTAGGACCTAGATTGAATACATGAAATGTTGCTTCAGTGGCCAAGGGTCAGAGTCGAAAGTGGAAGTTAGGATTGATTCACATTTAGTGCCTAAGAGGGACAAATTTTGGTATCTTGGTTTGGTCAAACAGGTATATGGGGAGATACATGGGGATGTTGCTCACTTGTTCATCATATTATAGCTTCTTGGGTAAAGTGAAAGCTTGACTTAGGGGTCTTATGCAATAAGAAGATATCATTTAACATGAAAGGGAAGTTCTATCAAGCAATAGTAAAACCAACTATGCTTAACAGAACAAGTGCTGGGCGGTAAAGAAAAGTCTCGCATGTCCAGTTCATGTGGCAAAGATGAGGATGTTGTGATGGATGTGTGGGGAGACAAAATTGGTAGGATTTTGAACGAGGTTACTCGGGGCGAGGTGGGTGCGGCACCTGTCGAAGATAAGTTGCGAAAAGCTAGGTTGAGGTGGTTTGAGCATGTGAAACGAAGAAGCTTAGAGGCCCTAGTGCAGAGATGCTATAAGATTACAGTAGTGGGCAAGAGTGGGGGTCGGGATAAACCTTGGGATAGTTAGAAGGAGGTGATTAGACAAGACCTAAGGATAGTTAAAAGGAGGCGATTAGATAAGACTTATGGATAGTTAAAAGGAGGCAATTAGACAAGACCTAGGGATAGTTAGAAGGAGGTGATTAGACAAGACTTACTTTTGGGTCTTATCCAATATATGACCTTAGATAGGAACACCTAAAGATCTAGGATTAGAGTACTTGTGTAGTCCTCTAAGCCTTGGTGGTAGTTTTGAGCGGATGCTTTTACGCTTGTTTTCGTGTGTTTTTTCAGTGCCTGGAGTTTAATTGCCACTGTAGGTGTGTGTGCTTCTTGTCCCTACACCTTTCTTTGCCCTTAATTTGTGTTTGTGCTTTGTATAACCTTTATTGCTTTTCATTGACCGTGTTATAGATAGGAGTCTTGGAAATGGCCTCTCCACTTTCGAGTAAAGGTGAGGTTTGCGTATACACACCCTCCCAGACCTTACTTTTTACAACAACAACAACCCAATAGAATCCAACAAAAGCAGGGTCTAGGGAGGGTGTGTGTACGCAGACCTTACCCCTATTAAAATTAGAGAGGCTGTTTCCAAGAGACCATCAACTCAGGTAGCACAAAAAATCAAGTAGTACGACAAGAGGACAAAGTACACTAAGGGTGAGGAAAAAAAAGATAAGGCATAAAGTACATAGAAAACTGAAAGAAGAAACACGTCAAGCCAACACAACACACAACAACACGAACAAAACTAGCACCCTAGACTAAACGACTACCGAACTACTCTAATCTTAGATCTTGAGACGTCCCTATCTAAGGCCATATCCTTGGTAAGAGCCAGGGGTCCTAAATCCTGCCTAACAACCTCTGATGGGTGATATTCCCACCCAGGAGATGAACCGGGTCACAAGCTACAATTGTCAACCGGGTTGACTAAAGTACAACTAAAGGGGATGAAACCAAAGTAACGGGAAGAATGACCGGGTTGGCCACGACCACCCGGGTGGATTTCAAACACTTGATATCATCAACACGAAAGCATGTCAATGAGGGAGAATCTATTAATCAACCGGGTGGATCTTCCCAAAAGATACACCCGGCTGTTTTATCAAAGCTTGCGCATATCTTCAGTTCAACGTATTTTGGAAGGTAGCGTTTGGAAGGAATCAGACCCCAAATCCTTTGCATTGACGAATGCGTCCAAACACTACATGACAAAACATGGTGAATGCCAATCTTGGAAAAAGACAAACACTACAAGACGAGAAGATGTCACCTCGTCACATGGCTCAAGAAGGGCAAGCGCCTTGTCCCCCACTTTACCCTATAAATACCCTTGTAACCCTCAAAGGAAGGGATCCAAATTTCATCTCTCTAAACACATATTGTGTAATACCTCCCTGCACTCTTCCCATACTTAATAACAATTGGGCTACATGTGTTCCATTTACTGTCCTCTCGGTCAATCTCTATTTTCTGCATCTTTTTAGTTCTTAATCTTAGTAAATCACCCTAGACCCGGTCTAGAGTAGTTTACCAGGGTGGTAATTTACAGTTTACACCATCAATGGTATGGCTAAGAAGTTTGATGCCTCTATAGTTATTGCAACTCTGGATATCACCTTTTCCCTTGTAAAGTGGGATAACTACACTTTCCCTCCAAAACTCAGTCTTAACCTCATCACCCAAGCATAGTTATCACGGCGCCAAGGCGAGGCGCGGCGCCAATGGATCGCCATGACGCCTAGACGCCTAGGCGACAATTAGGCGACAAATTATATATATATATATATATTCCTTTGTGTACATTATTATATTATATTATATTATATTATATTATATTATATTATATTATATTATATTATATTATATTATATTATATTATATTATATTATATTATATTATATTATATTATATTATATTATATTATATTATATTATATTATATTATATTATATTATATTATATTAT